>JAEIFU010001534.1:0-65888 GCA_018904235.1 Lordiphosa stackelbergi | reverse complement strand
ATAATATAATATAATATAGAAAAAGTAATGCAAAATCTGCGATCACGGCTATTTAGCCAAGCTTTCGTCAAAATTTGGGACAAATTATTTGGCTGTGAGACCTAAACTAGGAAAATGGTAATGGAATTAAATTTTGTTGTTAAAGCCCCGTACGCAGAAAGACAGAAATTTCCTCTCGTCACAGTATTTCAAATAATTGGAAACACCTTGGCTTTGCTTTGATGCTCATGTGCTGTCAGAAAGGGTTTCTGTCTATGTTAAATACTGTAACGTCTGTTATTCTGCGTACTAGGCTTAAGTCATCACAAAATTGTTACTTTTATTATTTATTTGACATCGGATGAACAGGATAAATAATAGCATAAATACATATTTTTTATAAAACCTGAATTTTTCGGATTTCATTTAAAAACATGTACCCTGCGATTGTTTTCCGTGAAAATTCTTTATAAATCGCGATCTCTCGAAGGAAATTTTTAACAAGTTTCTGAGAGAAGGTAGGAATTAGTATTCCTTACTATAAACCTATATTATTTATTAAATTATTTATTTTAAAAAAATTAGGTCAAGTTTTTAGATTATTTGCTTTGTTCATCTTCGAATTCGTCCCTTGTTATTCCGATTTGTAAACTCAATGAGGGGGATTGATCATCTTAATGACCTCCCTATCTACGCCACTGAAATGTACCATGGACTTGTGCCATCTTGAGACACTTAAAAAATTTGAAGTCTCGTCGTCAAAACTTACAAAAGATCTGGAAAAGCAACGGACTTCTCCAAATACTCTACGGCTAGAGCAAAATGTTAAGCCCAAAATCGTCTCTTTGGAGTACAGAGTAATTTTTGTACCGACCCAAAGAGCTTTTACCAATTCGTTAATACCAAACGTCGTTCCAATACCTTACCTTCTTCCCAGTTCTATAAACACGAAAATGCCTCGTCTGATATTGATATTGGAAATCTCTTGGCAAAACTCTTTCAATCAACTTACTCGTCGTCCGATGCCAGCAATGGCTATTCTTATCCTATTTCCTCGTATGATTTTATACGCTATCCCACGATTTCTTTTTCTTCTGTCCTAAATGGTTTACTTTCATTCAAATCTAACCTTTTTCCTGGCCCAGATAATGTGCCATCGTGCATCTTAAAACAATGCGCAGACTTGCTTGCCTACCCTATCCACTTCTTGTTTTGCAAATCACTTGAACAGTTTAAGCTCCATTCCAGCTCCATTGAAAGAATCTTTCATTATCCCCTTCATAAACAGAGTTCACGTTCTGACATTTCTAACTACAGGCGGGATTCGTTAAAAACAGATCCATTACCCGAAACCTACAGGAATTTACTTCTTCAGTGATTCATGGTTTTACTCAAATAGACGTTATTTTTACCGATTTCAGTAAGGCTTTCGACAGCGTTCCTCATTGTCTTCTGATTCTGAAAAGGTACCGACTCAAAGTTCGTTCAAAAAACAACTACCTCAAACTTTTTCCATATTTCGAAGCAGGCTTGGAAACAAAAATTCATCTTGCATTAGATCGTCTAACAAACAGTTGATTTAACAACTATTGAATTTTCAATATATTTACTATGGATATATTTAAAGCCAAAAAACTTTTCATGCAATTCGGGAGGAGCTTCATCAACTGGATGGAGCAGAATGATGCGCTGACTATGGCACTGTTGCCATGTGTACTGATGGTATATTTAATACTGATGATGATTAAAAAACAAAAAGAGAAGAACAAACAGAAGCTGGAAAATATTCAGCGCCAGCTGCGTACAAATGACCAACTGCTGCTATGTGGAGTTATTGGAGGTGTTAGCCTCATGAGTCAGACAATTATCGAATCGCAGGACAATAAGATTGAGAAGCTTCAAGAGACGATTCGAGTGCTGAAACAGAAGCAGCGTCAACAACGCCAGGAGAGCCAAGTGCGCCAGCTCTAAACCGTTAATTATTTTGATAATTTGTTTAATTGCTTCAAATAGCCGAGAAAATGGAGTAAATAAAAGGTGTTGTTATGTTTAGGGAGTCCCACCGAAACAGCAACCGTTCCATCCATAACCGTAAGCGAAATAATTGTTTTTAGTATAACCAAAACAATATGTAAACAATATCCACAATTTCCACTCTTCTACGCTAATGACTTCTAGAAGAGTGCAAGTTTTTGCCATACACTAAGAGGCTGACAGAATATTTTTTTTTAAGTGAGGCCTCACACTGAGCTGAACTGAAGTTCTACGCATCACGGTTGTTGTTGATGTAACGGCTGGGGAAGTTGTCTATGTACGCGTTGAAAGGAAGAAAAAAGAGAAGAGAGAGACTAATAGAAACTATTCCCTGCCCAGTTCGAGGAAGTAAGCAACCTCTACTGGACGGGACCATAAGTCTAGGGGCGTGAGATCAGTTTGGTTCAGGGGGCACTCGAAGAGGTGTTTGGTATCGTGGGGGCTTTGACCACATTTGGGACATTCATCGGCAATCTCTAGGTTTATGCGGGCAAGATAGTTGTTGAGGTGCCTGCTTTTCTCGGATCGGAGTTGCGCAAGCGTCGCTCTGGTGCGTCGGGGAAGGGTCTTCTCATCTGGATCGATAGGCGGCGGCCCCTTTTTCTTGGTAGGCTTCTATGGTGGAGGCGACCATATCAGTATGTGCCTTCTTTATGGCCTCAGCGGATGTTGTTGAGCCATTTCCCAAAAGTTGTTTGACCTTTGGGAGTTCTGTCCTTAGGTCGTATCGGACTACTTTGGGTCTCATGGATATGCATTCCTTGGTGCAGTCGTGGTTTGGGGTACTGTTGAGTGAGGAGTGTGTTGTGGTTGCGGACTGGGAGTATCTCAGACTCTTGATGGAGATGGTCAGGGTGGGTCATTTTGTGACAGCCCGTAGCTACTCGCAGCGCAGCATTTTGCGTAAGCTAGAGGTTTCGCCATTGGGTATCACTTATTGATGGAAACCATATCGGAGCAGCATAGTTGAGCATGGATCTTCCCATGGCTTTGCAAGTAGTCGCGATCGTCTCCTTTTCTTTCCCCCATGTACTGCCAGCAATCGCCTTTAGGACCTTGTTCCGACTCTTGACCTTCTTGATCACCTCCTCCGATTGTTTGGCGAAGGTGAACAAGGAGTCGAAGGTGACGCCTAGGATCTTAGGATGATTGGTAGTGGGTATCCTGTTTCCACAAATGTGGATGTCCAGCTTCGTCCTTACTTCCTTCGTCCAGGTTGTGAGAAGGGTGGCCGAGGATTTTGTGGCCGACAGGCTGAGGTTTCTGTCTGTGAAGTACTTGGCAAGGCGTGGTGAATGTCCCTCCCTGTGGAGATGACTGTACAGTCATCAGCGTAGGTTACAAGCTTGACCTCGGGAGGGGGTAGGGGGACCCCTGCTATGTAGGTGTTGAACAGCAGGGGGGAGAGGACACCGCCTTGTGGGATCCCTTGCTTGATGATGCGAGTCTTGGATAACTCACCACGGAACTCTACTTTGGCTTGCCTGCCGGAGAGGTAGTTTGCTAACCACTTCCTCTTGATGTGGTTTGGTAGGCTGCTGTGGAGTAGGTCCTGTAGCAAGGTGGAATGGCTAACCATGTCAAAGGCCTTTGACAGGTCTAGGGCTACGAGGATGGACCTTTCGTGGGGTCGAACGCTGTTTAGACCTGCAGCGATGGTGGTGGTGAGCTCGCATAAGGCTGAAGTGGTGCTGTGACCAGCTCTGAAGCCATGTTGGTACGCATCACGGTTGCGGCCGTTTCTGTTAGATAGTTGGATTACTATACGTACAGTGCGTCTCATTGTCTTCTGATTGTGAAATTGCGTCTTGGACCTCTTCCTCTGACCTCAAAATATTTCTGAGCCATAACTCGCCCAACGATTCTGCTTTGCTTCAGGTTGATTTGAATTCTATATAAATCTATGACGTTTTATCGTAGAACCCCTCTTCTGATTAACAGTTGAGACTTCCTTTTTATGTTTCCAGACTTAAGCTTTTAGACTTACCTTCACTTGAGCATAGACGAACTATGTTAGGTATAATGTTTCTAAACAAACTTATAAAGGGTAATATAGACGCTGAGTGCTTACTCGGGCGAGTGAACTTTAATGTCCCTTCAAGACAAACACGAAACTATATTCCCTTGAGGTTTCCTGTTGCTTCTTCTCTATATATGCTTCTAACTGTCCACTATGCATGCTATGTAGAGATTACAATAGTATCTTTCCTTTTCTCAGTGGTAACCTTTCCGACGAAAGCTTTAGGTCTTTTATTCTTCACACTCTTGCACTTGCACAAGTATTTTTTTGAAAACCCTTCCGATCATTAATGCTGCGAGAGCAGGGGCGTAGCTGGTCATACCGACAAAATAAATTACCTCCACCGGATCGGAAGTCATTACTTTTATTCAGGGCATAATACCGGAACCGAAACCGGAACCGTTAACCGAAATAAACCGTTTCAAATCGCGTACCGGAACCGAAACCGGAATCGAAACAAATTTTTTGTTGGGAACCGAAAACCGTTTACCGTTATTATTGGAACCGATATAACCGGAACGAAACCGAAACGTTGGTACCGGTACGGTTTCGGTTTTTTTGCCTTTGCTGAGCGCATCATAACTCGTCCTTTACACGATGCCATATTTTCTTGCAACTTTTTTTAGGAGTCATAAAATTTAACCACTCCTATGTAAAATGACACTTGCAAGAAAATCTCGCATATTGAAAGGGCCCTTAACTTACTATGACTGATTGGTTTTTGGCAGCAAACTAAAATATTTGCATACATATGGCTAAAAAATTACTAAGAAAACGCAGAATCCAAAAAGTACTTCAAAGGAGAAGGTTAAAGAGAGTCTTAGCCAAGGAGCTCAACTCACCGCGACTCTAGCAGAACACCATCTACACCAAATTTCCACATTTTCTCATTAAATCTTACATTAAAACACTTATACATTATCGATAGGACTAAAGACAATGCCAAGTACTCTTAAACCTAATACTTCACACTAGTATAAGAGGCCAAAAACGGTAGCATAAGGCTAGTTAATAAATAATACGAAATAGAAAAGCTAGAGAAGTCCTTTTTAAAAACAATCCTTTTTTATGTGGCATATTTTTTGGACCCTAGGTATAACGTAACGCTAAGTACTGAGCAAAAAATACTTGTATCGATCTTTTACTAAATATTTCTAAAAAAAATTTCGTCGTTTGCTGATCAATCACTCCTGAATAATGAATGCAGTTCAAATTATGGTTCACCTGATTGCGCCGACAAAACTGAGGCATATATGATTTTGCAGGAAAAGATTCTTGGTAATAATAATACATCAATTGTGTCAACAAATAAGCTACTGGATTCCACTAACACTTTTCTCGCACTTAAACGTGTTCGAAACCATGAAAACATTCTTAATAGGTGGTCAGAATCCTCCACAAATTTCCCACAATTGTATGAGATTTCAAAAGTTGTTTTTTCTGTTCCTGCTACGCAGCTTAGCGAGGAGCGCCTATTCTCTGGCGTAAAATTTATAATAAATCCACTAAGGAGTTGCATGGGCTCAACTACACTGACTGAAATTATGTTACTGGGAGCACAAGAATTCTATATAGTGGACGTATAAAATTCGAAAACTAATAATACATAATATAATATTTATAAGCATATAATGCAATCATTAGATCATACGTAAAGAAATACGAAAAATGAATTCTATATAATTTTCTTTAAATGTAAAACCATTCATTTTTTGTTGAAGTTGAAATGATTTAGATTTATCTCAGAAGTTAATTTTTTCAGTATTAAAAATAAGTATTACTTATATCGGTACGTACCGGTATACCGAAACAAAAATCCGGGTACCGTATCGAATCCGAAAACCGAAATTAAATGAAAACCGAAATAGAACCTTTAACCGAAACATTCATTTCGGGACGTACCGGTACCGGAACCGGAACCGAAATTCGTTTCGGGATTAAGCCCTGCTTTTATTTGCTCTAATGTCTTTCTTTTCTACCCCATTATTTTGTATATCTTTCTGTTCAATTGCATTGTAGCTGTGTCTTTAAAAAAAAAAAACGATAGTGCCCAAAAAGCTACTTCATAGTGCCAATAGGAAATCACTGTGGTTAGAGTGAGACGGGCATATTCCCAAACGTATCAGCTGACTAATTTCTGACAGAAGCGGTGTCGACTGAGCAAAGTTTCTCTCTAAAACTCCTTCTCCATGGTACTAAACTCGATCAATATGGGGAATATCCTCTTAAAGTCGGGATTGCAGTTGCACAATTACCTTGTCGTGTCATTGCTCGTATTTTGCGGGTTTTTGCTTCATTGCACGGTTTAAATCAGAGCTCGCAAATAATTGTTGACCGTTTTTCGTTGTCCAAAAATAACTGTTATATACGGACCCTTTTAGCAAAGAGTCAAAGAGGAACCGTTCACCTCGTCTCTTGAATATAACGGTCTGCGCTCAGAAAAAAAACCAATTTTATTGTTGCCCTTTTGCTCTGCTCATTCGCAGACCGTTTGAACGCGAGCGAAGAAAATAAAAGTCATTTGCATTTGTATGCGTGTGTGTGCGAATGAGGCGTTCGTTTGGGCTTCTGAGCTACACAATCCAAACACAAACAAACAAAAAAGAGCGTTTGCGTTGAGCCGTTCATTTTTATGCTCATCTGCTGACTGTTAATGTGCGACCGCTCAGTTGGATCGCTCTCTATCGGGGGTGTCACAGAAATCTCTAGAGATTTTGGCCTCGGTTGGTTTGCAAAACGCTCGAAAAATCCGTCGGTGGAATGTTTGTGTCCATGCTAATGGGACATTTCTATCCAATCTGTTAACAGGGTTGCCCTTTCTCGCAAAAAAAATTTCCCATCTCTTAGTTATGAGTTAATTTGATGTGTAAATGCAATTTTTTGATAGTGTATATGTTTGTATGATGCATTTTTAAATTATAATTCAAATTTAAGTTATATTCTCCAAAAATAAGATGCAAAATTTAAAAAATATTTTTGCGCCAATCATAAAATATAACTTGACAACTCTAAGCCCTTGTTGGTGCCGATGTTGGCACACAGATGGCGACTCCATAAATTGAGGGCGCTGTCTTTGGCAGGTTTTAATGGTTACGCAGCATTAGGAGGGTTTTTATTGAAACACAAATTTTAATATTAAAAGAAATCAAATATTTAATTAATTTGGTGCAACCTATCCAGAAAAATAATGTTTTTCACATACAAAACTAATTTTGCATATCGAAATTGATTGGTTGGTGAATTTAGACTAATTTCTGCGACATGAAATTGGTTGGTTGGTGAAGTTTACTACGGACTTTTTTTTAAAAGACAAAGAAAAAAAAAATTGCGGTTGGAATCTATTTGTTCAAGAGATTTGTTTACATCAATTTTGAATATGTTATCGGTGACGGCCGGGGGTTTCTTCCGTGTGTTGGCTCTTCCGGTCTTGGCTTGTTAACGTAACCTGACAAGACCAATTTCGACCAGCGGAAACAATTTCTTCGACACCGATGTTATCGACTTGTGTGCGGTGGAGCGCCGTCTTGTTGAAGCAGAACTCCTCTACGCTTTCGACGATAGTGGCATCAAATTTCATCTGTCCGGCTTGGAGCTTTCTTTAAACGGATAGTATAACGAATGAGCTCTAACAAGAATAGCTGAAAACCAAAACAGATCGAAACAAAGTGTTCTGCTCAGAGAGAGAGCAAGCGTGCGTGTTTTTTTTCGGTTATGTTCGAGCGCAGACCGGAAAGGGGTAAACGGTTAACAGTTATTTGCGAGCTCTGGTTTAAATGCATCAATTGAGTTCGGTAGAGTTGCCCTCTGATGGTTTTACCTGGTTATAACCGTGAAGATTTGGCTTTGGCGTCGATTTTGCCGTATGGCCGTTTGGTCCGTATGATTTCCGATTCATTTTTCATCACTAAAATCCCTTTCTTAAAGCAGAAAAGTAAACTTTCCCGCAAATGGTGTTTTGTTGCAACAGAAACTATGTTGTTTACACTTTAGCTAAACGACACATACTGAAAAAAGAAATCCCAATGATGCGGCTTCAAATTGAAGTTGTTTAAAACATTGGCCGTGTTCACCAGCACAAATCGATGACAAAATAACCGTTTGTTGATTTGAACGAATGTGAAGTGCAATTATGATTGCTAATTTTTGGTGTTTTTTATTGAAATCAAAACGTTAGCTTTAACGTATACCATTTTTACCATAAAATTTCATCCAAGTGTTCCAATATAAGCCAATGGATGGTGTTTGGCGAATGCTGGTGAACAAGTCCGATTTGATTTAATACTAATGAAGGCATCCCTTAAAAATACTTTAAAACAGCGTTGGTAAACGAGAGCGAGGCCAAAAAGTGAGGGTGTATTGGTGTGAACCAGCTTCTATTTGAGCGCATCGAAGGCCTGTTTACTCTCTTGGCCTTAGCTTTGGCATGCGTTTGGCTTGTCTTCGAAACGCTGCTTTAAAACTTTTTTGAATGTTGCCCAGCCCCATGAAGCCTGGATTAAGAACTTAAACAATGTGAACAATCTTTAAGGTATGTATTTTTGTTGTCAATTGGTTGGTTGTTTGTCTCTTTGTGTGTGTTTGTGTGTAGAACATATAATTATGGCTAACAATGGACTAACGGACTTTTTCTTTTTGCAATTTGATTTGATTCATTTTCATTCGACTTAATTTGATTTGCTGCATAAATCTATAACTGGATTTTGCTTACAATTAACCTGTAACTTTCTGCCAAGTCATCTTAGCTAATATATATAAAAGTTGTATTAATATATGTATGTGTAATGTATATAGTACATCTAGATCGTAATAAACGGGTGGGGGTGGTGGGTGTGGGGGGCTTGCGGAGGGGGCGGGTTAAGGCGCATTTGACTTGGCGCATACAGAAAAAGAAGAGGTTAACATAACCTCACTTAAACATTATTACATTTACATTGCCTAGCCCATGTCTAGGGGAACTAAATCTAAGTGTTATCCAGATATATATATATATATTTGTGTATGTATATAAGCAGTTGGCCCACTTCTTTTTTACCGACAGTAAAAAAAGCTCTAACTGAGCGCTCTCTAGCCAAAATGAGCCGACCCCTGCAATACCTTAACAGCAGATTGATCTCTTTCTCTGTCTCTCTTTCAGTGTCTCTCTTGGATTTACTATTTATATAAAGATCCATAAATCAAAAATTTGAAATACAAAATAAAATAATTAAATTTAAGCCCTTTGCTTCGCTTAGGGCCAAGATAATACAAGAATTTACAAAAAAAAAATATTTACGTAATACCATTCAACTTTTTTGAAAAACTTGATCTTAGAGAATCGTGTAACTTTATACTTAATATTTCAAATAAATCATTCTTAATTTCACTTAAGAAGTTAAAGTTTTAGATGTTTTGGATACGAAATTTAGTTAAAAAATGTGTATGCAAAGTTTTCCTATTTTCTCAAGAGTCTCACGAAATCATGTTCTTGCTATAAGACTTAACTTAAAATGTATTTTCACTTGTCTGATATGTGTTTTGGTCAATCTGAGAACTGGCCCAACTGAGTTTCCCCCCAAGAGTTTTTTGACAGCTCACAGTAAACTGAGGTAGTTTTAAAGCTGTATTATATGAGAACCTAGACAAGTGAAAATACCCAGCTTAGGGATGTTTCAGGCAGATTTTAAAGTCAGTTTTTGGTTCCGTTTGGGCTAACACTTGACATATTTCCATATATGCATATTTTACTAGAAATTATTTCACACAAAATACAAGAGTGGATGGCAAAGTCTACTGGTGATGGCTGCTTTCTTTTAACAACATTACTTTGGACAACTCAAAAGTGTTAATTTATATACAAAGTTAAACGATTATGGCAGCAGCTCTGGCATGGAGAGTTGACTGTTGGCTTTAGTACAAATGGGCAAAGATCGCTGATGAGTTGGTAGAGATACCAATGAAACAGCTGTGCGATCAACTAGCCTCTTTTTGAAGTTTAGTGCAAACATAACAAGACCTCGAGCCGGCAGAATATTGAAGGTACAAGGTTTTTCCAAAAAGTAAAGCGAATTTTGAATTTACAATTGGCACTCACGTCCCTTAATGGTGCTGACAAGGCTGGAAATGTTGAATGTAGAAAACGAATGTAATCGTTGCTTGTGCAATTGAAAAGGAAGGACTTACAAGGCCATAGCCAAATCTATGCTGAATTATGCAGCCCAGACGTAATGAACCATCCAAACCACCTCCACCAGAAGATGGAGATCCTTCCAGTCCGAAACCACAACCAACTCCCTTACCCAGCATGCCACTGCGAGGCTCACCCAAACCACAACTGCCCCAAAAATAGCATATCCAGGAGACCAAAAGCAGTTCCCGTCGATCTAAGAGGACGGAACTCCCAAAATTTCAACAGCTCTGGGGAAATGGCTCTGTGACAGCAACCATGCGTAATGAGGCCAAGACAAAAAAAATTGCCGAAACGCGTAGGAGGAAAACTTAGCCAAAAAGTATTTTGACTGCAATGAGGGAAGACGGCCAAAACACACCGATGTGGTTGTCCATACCATAGCAGCATACCAAGACAACGTTGTTTTAGAAGGCAGACCACCACCCATAGATCCTACAGAGAAGACCCCAACTTCGCTTGGGGAAAAGTAGATATCTCATTAGCAACAAAGTCGTCGACAGCCCCCACCTCTTTGAGTGTCCCCTAACTTTCCACTGATCTGACGCCCCTAGACTTGTGGTCGACAGCCCCCACCTCTTTGAGTGTCCCCTAACTTCTCACTGATCTGACGCCCCTAGACTTGTGGTCCCACCCAGGAGAGGTAGCTTCTTCCTTCTTTCTCTACATCCCTCTTCTTTCTCTTTTCTTTCTCTCTTCCAAATGTACAAAACTTCCCCGGAAGAAGAAGCTAAACAAGTTCACAAAAGCATGTTTTTTTTTTAAATGCTTCAAGGATTGGAAGAATCGTTGGTATAAGTGTATTTTATCCCAGGGAGATTTTTTAAAGCTGATTAAATATGACAAAAACACATAATTCTGGACACTTTTTGAAACAAACATTGCATATAAATTAAAGAATTTCAGTTAGACTGGTGCCGTCCTTGAGTTTCACAATTGTCTTGGCTAGTAGAAATGGCACACATACTCTTAAAATTTTGAGAGTAATGCATATAAGTATTTATAGAATACAAACAAGTGGGAGAAACCAAAGCTACAAGACGGATTTGCGGTGAATTTTGAAGGGAGTAAATTAAATTTTAGACACCGTGATAAACAAAGTTATAACTTAAAGAAGTTTGAAATTTCATAAAAAAATAGTCTTGATTTTGTACGGATTCTAAATTTATTAGGGTAATCCTACAAACATAACAGAACAAGGCCCTATTTCTCATCTCGTAGATAGCCGTTATATAGTAGATAAACTTAAGACAGGTTCAATTGTTAGTTAATTCATGAACATTAACCGAACCGAGTTTGATAAGCTAAAAATATCATGCGAGAAAATTTGGTAAAAAAAAACTGGTTGTAAATTCTGTGAATTTGTAACAGAAAAATCGACATTAGACATTTCATTTCCGTTGATAAAAGCTAAGATTCAGGGCTAACCCGGAATTCAAACATATTTTACAGTGTGAATCGCATGAAAATAATATAAATCCTGAAACTGTTTCGAGCTCAAGATTTCGCTTTCGGTTCAATAAAAATTATACATTAAAAAAGCGGAACTATGTATCATTGATTTTGTTGTTATCAGGCAGATCTAGTGCAAGAAGGTTTCAAAATCGAAAGGTTAAAACAATGCGAACTTATATAAAATTTTAGATAGAGGTATACCCAGGTGTTTCAAATACAACCAAAATATTATGCGAATTGGTTTGAAAGCGATTTGTGGAACACTTGGGATAGAATTAGTTTTCGAAATCACAAAAAGTTCAAAGTTTGTTGAATGTTACATACACATTGGTAATATATTTTGTAAATATGCTTTTAACCAAGGTTTTAATCCGGTCCCCTGAAGCGAATCCCAAAGAACTAAACCCGAACCGGAGTGGACTTCCTAAAAACAACCATTTTGGTAAATTTCTTCAGATTTCTAATAACGTTCTCTAGATATGAATAGAATATTATAATTAAAGATGCTTTTAGATAATATTAAGCGTTGTATTTCTTTGACATCTCGTTTTTCCGCAAGTTGTTTCAAATAATTTGAAAACTTGGTGAAATGACTAGCGAGTGTTATCCTGAAACTTAAGCGAGTAAAACTAACTAATAACCAACGGAAAGCCATTTTCTCTCGCTGAATTTAAGTTATTTCGCCAAAGATTGTCCTTAATGCTCAATTTTGAGCTCTTTGGCGAGTATTTAGCGATGTATTTCTTTGACATCTCGTTTTTCCGTACTCAAAAGTTTGTTTTTCAAATTTAATTTTGAAAACTTGGTGAATTCGACGACTAGCGAGTGTTATTTTCGAAACTTTAGCGAGTAAAACTAACGAATAACCAACGGAAAACCATTTTCTCTCGCTGAACTTAAGTTATTTCACCAAAGTGGTTAATTTTGAGCTCTTTGGCGCATATTTAGCGATGTATTTCTTTGACATCTCGTTTTTCCGTACTCAAAAGTTTGTTTTTCAAATTCAATTTTAAAAACTTCGTGAAATGGATGACTAGCGAGTGTTATTTTCGAAACTTTAGCGAGTAAAACTAACGAATAACCAACGTAAAGCCATTTGCTCTCGCTGAACTTAAGTTATTTCACCAAAGTTTGCCCTAAGTGCTCAATTTTGAGCTCTTTGGCGAATATTTAGCGATGTATTTCTTTGACATCTCGTTTTTCCGTACTCAAAAGTTTGTTTTTCAAATTCAATTTTGAAAACTTGGTGAATGGATGAGTAGCGAATGTTTTTTCGAAACTTTAGCGAGTGAAACTAACGAATAATTAACGGAAAACTAATTTCTCTAGCTGAATTTAAGTTATTTCACCAAAGTTTGCCCTAAGTGCTCAA
Source organism: Lordiphosa stackelbergi (assembly GCA_018904235.1). Classification (NCBI taxonomy): domain Eukaryota; kingdom Metazoa; phylum Arthropoda; class Insecta; order Diptera; family Drosophilidae; genus Lordiphosa; species Lordiphosa stackelbergi. Next base: position 52,865 of record JAEIFU010001534.1, on the reverse strand, counting down.
TTTTGAGCTCTTTGGCGAATATTTAGCGATGTATTTCTTTGACATCTCGTTTTTCCGTACTCAAAAGTTTGTTTTTCAAATTCAATTTTGAAAACTTGGTCAACTGAATGGCTAGCGAGTGTTATTTTCGAAACTTTAGCAAGTAAAACTAACGAATAACCTACGGAAATCCATTTTCTCTCGCTGAACTTAAGTTATTTCACCAAAGTTTGCCCTAAGTGCTCAATTTTGAGCTCTTTGGCGAGTATTTAGCGATGTATTTCTTTGACATCGCCCTTTTCCGTACTCAAAAGTTTGTTTTTGAATTTTAATTTTGAAAACTTCGTGAAATGGATGACTAGCGAGTGTTATTCGTAACTTTAGCGAGTAAAACTAACGAATAACCTAAGGAAAACCATTTGCTCTCGCTGAACTTAAGTTATTTCACCAAAGTTTGCCCTAAGTGCTCAATTTTGAGCTCTTTGGCGAATATTTAGCGATGTATTTCTTTGACATCTCGTTTTTCCGTACTCAAAAGTTTGTTTTTGAAATTTAATTTTGAAAACTTGGTGAATTCGACGACTAGCGAGTGTTTTTTCGAAACTTTAGCGAGTAAAACTAACGAATAATTAACGGAAAACCAATTTCTCTAGCTGAATTTAAGTTATTTCGCCAAAGTTTGCCCTAAGTGCTCAATTTTGAGCTCTTTGGCGAATATTTAGCGATGTATTTCTTTGACATCTCGTTTTTCCGTACTCAAAAGTTTGCTTTTGAAATTTAATTTTGAAAACTTGGTGAATTCTACGACTAGCGAGTGTTTTTTTCGAAACTTTAGCGATTAAAACTAACGAATAATTAACGGAAAACCATTTGCTCTCGCTGAACTTAAGTTATTTCGCCAAAGTTTGCCCTAAGTGCTCAATTTTGAGCTCTTTGGCGAGTATTTAGCGATGTATTTCTTTGACATCTCGTTTTCCGTACTCAAAAGTTTGTTTTTGATATTTAATTTTGAAAACTTCGTGAATTGGATGACTAGCGAGTGTTTTTTCGAAACTTTAGCGAGTAAAACTAACGAATAATTAACGGAAAACCAATTTCTCTAGCTGAATTTAAAATATTTCGCCAAGTTTGCCCTAAGTGCTCAATTTTGAGCTCTTTGGCGAATATTTAGCGATGTATTTCTTTCACATCTCGTTTTTCCGTACTCAAAAGTTTGTTTTTGAAATTTAATTTTGAAAACTTGGTGAATTCGACGACTAGCGATTGATTTTTCGAAACTTTAGCGAGTAAAACTAACGAATAATTAACGGAAAACCAATTTCTCTAGCTGAATTTAAGTTATTTCACCAAAGTTGGCCCTAAGTGCTCAATTTTGAGCTCTTTGGCGAATATTTAGCGATGTTTTCCTTTCACATCTCGTTTTTTGTTTGTTTTTCAAATTCAATTTTGAAAACTTCGTAAAATGGATGACTAGCGAGTGTTATCTTCGTAAATTTAGCGAGTAAAACTAACGAATAACCAACGGAAAACCATTTGCTCTCGCTGAACTTAAGTTATTTCACCAAAGGTTGCCCTAAATGCTCAATTCTGAGCTCTTTGTCGAATATTTAGCGATGTATTTCTTTGACATCTCGTTTTTCCGTACTCAAAAGTTTGTTTTTGAAATTTAATTTTGAAAACTTCGTGAATTGGATGGCTAGCGAGTGTTATTTTCGAAACTTTAGCGAGTAAAACTAAGGAATAACTAACGGAAAACCATTTTCTCTCGCTGAATTTAAGTTATTTCACCAAAAGTTTGCCCTAAGTGCTCAATTTTGAGCTATTTGGCGAATATTTAGCGATGTATTTCTTTGACATCTCGTTTTTCCGTACTCAAAAGTTTGTTTTTGAAATTTAATTTTGAAAACTTGGTGAATTCGACGACTAGCGATTGATTTTTCGAAACTTTAGCGAGTAAAACTAACGAATAAATAACGGATAAACCAATTTCTCTAGCTGAATTTAAGTTATTTCGCCAAAGTTTGCCCTAAGTGCTCAATTTTGAGCTCTTTGGCGAATATTTAGCGATGTATTTCTTTGACATCTCGTTTTTCCGTACTCAAAAGTTTTTATTTCAAATCAGATTTCCAAATGATGCTGAATTGGATGCCTGGGGAGTGTTATTTTCGAAACTTTAGCGAGTAAAACTAAGGAATAACTAACGGAAAACCATTTTCTCTCGCTGAATTTAAATTATTTTTTCAAAGATTGTGCTCAGTGCTCGATTATTTTGTACATATAGCAGCTATCTAGAAGATGAAGATCATGAACCAAGTGACACCGATAAACTCTTACATTTTATGTAAGAGAACGTGTAACAATTGCCGGATTTATGAAGAGTGTTTGCTAATGGTTTGGTGTAAGTTTAAGGGAAGCATTTGCCCTAGCAAAGGATGCATTCTCTTTACATTTTTTCCACATATGAAAGCTTCAAGAGTGTTTTGAGGGTGTCTCCAACTTATTTCCATCTAAAACCTTTTCAAAAAAACTGAAGAGCAAAATATGTTTGCCTATTTACATATAGATTGAGTTGACACAAATTCGAGATTAAACGGATTTCAAAACTTTCGAAAAAACACAGAAAGAGAGAGCTTAAGAAATCTCTGCACAGGGGGCCAAATATTTTCTACTTTTTTTTTAGGGTGTAAGCGGGACGGGTGGGAGGGAGGGGGGTAGGGGAACGGGATTGGGTGTGTGGGGTGTATAGCTACCTACTAAAAACTTGCACTGCAATTTATATTCGAGCACTTTAGAACCGCTGCGGCAGCATTTCACTCTTGATGCCCCTCAGCGCATGCTTCTTTTTGCGATGCGTGGACAGATTGCAAGATTGCTTAAACGATGCACTGCAGAGATCACAATTGAAGCGCCGCTCCTTGCTGTGCACCACCCGATGCAGTTCCATGCGTGATTTATATTTGAATTTCAGGCCGCAGGTTTCATAATCGCAGATATACCAACGTTCACCATCATCCGAGGAGACGGCACTGCCGGCACTGGCTGTGGTGCTGTTGGAATCCTTGGGCAGCTCCTGTTGATTGATTAGGGCAGCCGCTGCCAGGGCTGTGGGCAGGCCGGTTTGTTGATGCTGATGCTGCTGTTGCATTACGGGATTGCTGTGACTGGGCGGCGTGGTGCTGACGGTGGTCGAGGTGCTGGCATTGGCACTGACACTGACGAAACTGGGCGTGGGTGGCGGCGCTGGCACCAGCTGTGGCAAGTGATAAATGGTGGTGGCATTGGCTGCTGCTGCCTGCATTTCGGGCGGCAAAGTGAGGCTGGTGGGCTCTACTTTGATGTCAATGCCGCCGCCGCCACTGCTGCCGCGTCCACTGCTTTCGCTGGCGGCGGCGGCTGCAGCCGCGGCAGCAGCCACCGCATTGGCATGCAGTTCGGCCAGCTCTTTGGCTGCATCTCTTTGCTGTTGCTGCTGCTGCTGTTGCTGGTGGAGGTGCTGTTGGTGTTGCTGCTGCTGCTGTTGTTGCTGCTGCTGCTGCTGCTGCTGGGCTTCATGCAGCTCCACCTCCCTTTGCTCCTCATCACTGTATTTGGCCGAGCAATGATACAAAGCCAGCGGCACTGAAACCGCCGTCAATCCGCCTGCTCCTTGGCCCGCTGCTGTCACACCAGGCGTAGCAGCTGCCGCCGCCGCCTCCACATCTGTGAGACAATAGCTGGAGGTTCGACTATGTTCTTGCTAAACCAAAAATTAAGTTTTAGTGGAAATTGGGCGCCAAAAAAAACCGTTCAACTTACCTTGGCAACGCCATGTAGAAAATTGTGCTCGTCCTGTATGTGCTTCCAGAATTGATCCTGTGTCTGCAGCTCCTCCTGGCAGGTGTGACACACTATCCAGAAGCTATCGCCCGAGAGACAGAACTCACCCAGCTTTGTGTAGATTTTGTTGTTTTTGCTGAGAATGCGCGGAAAACCCATTGTTTGTGTGTGTGTGTGTGTGCTGTTGTGTTGCTGTGATTGTATGTGCGAGTGTGTGCGGTGCTGCGTCTAAGTCCTAAGCACTCCGAGTCCTAGAATTGGTGCTGGAGTGGTACCGCGGCTTCATCACAATTGCAACCAGTGGGAGGAAAGGCCCAAAAATTTAATTTACGTTTTTCCTATTAAAGACAACTTAGGGTGACCACACTCGTTTCGGATTGTGGGCGAGGGGGCCGAGGGGCTTGTTGACAAACAAAATCTCGAAAGTAGTCGAACATGGTCGCACTAATACCAAAAATAGTCAAATTTATCGAACCAGTTAATGAGCGGGAACAATTTTGAAAAATATAAATTTGTGTAATTTCAAGCAATTGAATGATGTAATTGCTTCATTGTTAAATTATGCTCCCACATATGTACATATTTTCTGGGCCTGCCTGTGTGGCTTACATTCAAACTGGCACGTGAGAGTGTGGCTTCCAATTGTCTACCTGTTAGTGCGCGCTCTCGCTCTCCGTGAGTCTCTCACCTTTACCTGTTGCAGAGATGAAAGCAACAACAAACCAAAGTCAAAGATACAAGAATGGCTTGAGGCTGAGCTGGTTAGAGCTGGAGTTGGTACTTAAACTATGCGCATGTGTGTGTGTGTGTGTGGCGCAACGGGTTTTCGGGTTTGTTGGCCCGAAAGCGACTTAAATATTTTCACAACGTCACAAACCGCGACCCAAACAGAAACAGACGCAGACGCTGCGCAGTCGCAGTTGGCCAAGACGGAAAAAGTTTTTAATCTGCAATTGCTTAAAAAGTGAAAATACCCCCCACTTACACCCCCCCTTTGCGAGCAGAATGCGTCAGCAATGTGGCACCGTGTACACCTGGAATTGTGCTGGCGAACTGTACGCCATCGAGTGTGCCCTGTGCGAGGAGCGACCCATGTGTACCCTGGATGAGTTTGCCGAGCATATGGAGGTATGGCATTCCGATTGGCAGGCCAAGGATTCAAGCACGGTGACAGAGACTACTGAAGCGGCAGCAGCAGTAGCTTCAACGGTGGTCACACCCGCCGTAGATGAACTCATGCAGGAGGTACTGGCCGAGCAGACCAGCGGTGAGGATAACGAACTGAAGCAGCAACTGGTACAGGAGCTGAATGCCATGGATCAACCCAGCGAAATTAATGATCAGGTGGTGTTTGCCCTGGAGGTGAGTGGGGAAGCCTGAAATGGGGGGGGGATGGGGGAAAATTTTGATCTTGAGAGATCTCGGTGGCGTTAGTTCCATGCTATCCTTAAAGCGAGACCATTCCTTATCAATCTCTTGAGTGAGAAAAGATAAAGAAAACAAGTTAGAAAGACGGTCAATCCCGACTGTAATATACTCTGTAACTGCAGTAGCAGCTGTAAGCAGCTTTGCTGCTGCGCTGCACTTCATTTAGAAGAAAAGTGTGCTTGTGTTGGTGAGCAAGAGAGCTCTCTCTCCAGACTACAGCCACTTTACTTGTAGTTCAGTGTTCACCCACTCCTAAACCCACGACTGACTTCGGGTCCTGATAGCTATAGCCATGGTGGAATAACATATTAATTCCGGCTCTGATCTACACTGATTTCAGTAAAGCATTTGGCTTAGTGAACCATTAACGTCTCCCCTCAAATGTTCTTGCTTGTATCTTGTTCTATTTAAAAGATAAAACTCGAAAAGTTAGGCCTACACCAGCAAAGCACTTTTTAATATTTTTTTTGGATACGCGACCCGCCCGCTTGAGGGGGTTAAAACCAATAAATATAAACACAAAAACCCGACAGAAAGACAAAAAAAAAGGCACAAACAAACCCCTTTTCCTTTCCTGGGTTGGGTTTCCTTGGGCCGGGTTTTTGGGGGTTTACAGCAATTATACTTACAATAATACACAACCGAACCATCTAATTAATAAATAAAAAGATTATCTAGAACTGTACGTTTGCTGTCCATTTGGACTTACCAAGTAATGTGTAAGTGTTTTAGTGTAAGTATTTGGTGAGAAAGTGTGAGAGTTTGGTGTCAATGGTCTCTTTAACCTTCTCTTTTGAAGTATTCCTTGGATTCTGCGTCTTCTTAGCAATTTTTTAGCCAGTTTGTTGGGGTGGTGTGATAGCTTGTCAAGATATATAAGAACCACTACCATTCAGCTCCCGTAATGCACCTAAGGATTATTATGGCCGTGTCATCAGCAAATGTTGCGATAAGAAGGTCTTCGGGGTTTTCGAGCGGAATGCTACACTTTCTAGGCATATCGTGAGTGAATAGGGAGTATAGCGTAGGGCCCAATCAGGCCCGAATAGTTCTTGTTTGGGATGATTTCCCTCCGTCCTGTGCTACCGCAAAGGTTCTGTCCGTCAAGAAGTTCTTGATTAGCCGATACAGTTGGGGCGGGAAGAGTTTCTAGATCTTCGAGAGCAAAAGGCCTGCTGGATGTCAAGGTAAGCTGCCACTACATACTCATTCCCGTCAAACCCTTCGAAGATATATTTGACCCCACTCGATATAATTGTTCGGGAGTTCCATGGAACTGGAAATCTGGTATTTGCCCGGGGGGGGGCAAATTTTTAGGGGCGGCAATTTCTGGTGGCGCCGAGATTTTCAGGGGCTGCAAGTTTTTGGGGCGGCAAAACAATTACAAAAATATATATTGATTATTCTCTTAAATTAATACATAGTGGTATTTCTTAAGGTTAATTAGAATCTGCTGTTATTTCAGCATGGGAACGTTGCAAGATTCTGCACTTCAAGATCTAGTAAAAAATAAATTTTTCTTGAGTGCATTTTTAAAGCTTTCGAGTCTGTTTGAAGGGATTAAAGATCAGTGGTCTACAATGGACGGAATCAAAAGTGCTGCAGTATTTAGACCTTGTGTTTGGCTTAATCAAAGATGTTGGAGATTCCATATATTCCACTATTTCATCCTGCTTCTTCCTATCAAGCCCTTCCAATATATTGATTATGTTATCAAGGGCGTATACAGGGGCGCTGATTTGTAGTATGCTTCGAAAATTTCTTATGAAACAAATGTTGTGTCAACTGAACAATAATTAAAAAAACAACGACATTTTCCATATTAAAAACAAAAAATTTCCACCTTTACCTTTTAATCAATACAGAATGAGTTATTTAATCCTTTTGTTACATGGAAAAAACTCAAATTTATAGTGTCAATTATAAAAGAACAATTAACAAACACCAAATAATATTTTCACGTTAATTCGTCATAGTTCGCGATCCATCGTTTTCGCGATATTTTCCGAATTTTTGGGGTTTACAATACCATAGTGGACTACTTTCGATTTCTTAGGTCATAATGGCGTACAATGAGCAGGACCATCTCATGTTCTCTTTCTAAACTTAAGCATCTTTGCCACTGAAATCGAACGGATTGACTTCCACAGTTTAGGTTATGTTATGTTTCCAAACAACGGAGTCCAACTCGTCCAATAATATCAGCCAACAGTAAAAACCTTTGCAGGCAGACTACAATGAAAGCTAATTCGAAACGCATATGATATTAAACCAGAAGCTATGTTCGACTTCGAAATAATTTTTGTTTCGGTCCATCGAAGTAAATTTTTATTAAAATTTTCGTTAAGGAGGTATGTAAAAAACGATTCCGCGGCATTTGCGAAAAAATTTTTGCCTGCGGCGCATTCTTACATATATCACAGTTAAAGAATTTTTCCCAATAATACTTAACAATGTCTATGATACCAACTTCAGCAAAATAATACCCCTCGAACAATTTAGGTCTTTGTCATCCCTAATCAAAGTCCTGTGTCGTCCCTTTATCTTACAGAGAAGTTTTTATCCAAAGAATAAGAATCACTTAATATTAGAAAGAAGTTTTAAATGTAGAACGATTCAAGAGGGAGGGGGCGGCAAAGTTGACTTCCGCCCCGGGCGGCATAACCACACGCTACGCCACTGTATAAGTGTTTTAGTGTAAGTTAGTGAGAAAGTGTGAAAATTTGATGTCAATGGTGTTCTACTAGAGTCGCCGTAAGACTCTCTTTAACCTTCTCCTTTGAAGTATTCCTTGGATTCTGCGTCTTCTTAGCAATTTTTTAGACAGTTTGTTGGGATGGTGTGATAGCTTGTCAAGATATATTGATAACATTTTCAACCATAGGAACCACTACCATTCAGCTCCCGTAATGCACCTAAGGATTATTATGGCCGGGGTTTTCGAGCGGAATGCTACACTCTCTAGGCATATCGTGAGTGAATAGGGAGTAGAGCCCTGCATGAATCGAATCAAAGTTCCCCTTGACTTTGTTTCTGATTTGAACTATCTATGAACTTTTACTCATAGCTCACAAAATTATTGATTCATTAAACAGAGAGAAACAGACGGACGGACAGACGGACATGGCTATATCAACTCAGCTCGTCACCCTGATCAAGAATATATATACTTTATGTGGTCGGAGATGCTTCCTTCTATGCGTTACAATCATCCGGACAATTTTAATATACCCTCCCCAAGGGTATACAAATTGTTGACTTGATTTACTTGAACCATTTTTTTAAAACATGAATCAAAGGGCCCATTGACTCCATTCATGCACGGCTCTAATAGGGAGTATAGCGTAGGGCCCAACACGGCCCGAATGGTTCTTGATTCTTCGAAGGATACAATGCTCGAAGATCTTTACAAGGGTGGATAAAAGGCTGATTGGACGTTAGGAATCAAGGCAAAAGGGTGGTTTTCCACTCTTATGGAAGATAACTATTCTGGCTTTCTTTCAGGGTGATGGGAAATGGCTTAGACTCAGAGCCGCGTTATAAATAAGCACCTAGAATAAAATGCCTTTGTCTGTCAGAAGCTTCATAGTTCTGTTGTCAACGTTTTCAATGCCTGGGGTTTTACAAATCAACAGATCCTTGATTTCCCCTTTCACCTAAGTGGGAGGGCCATTTGGAGGGGGCTATGAAGGGCATCTGAGACTAGTTGGTTCTGGCGGGGCGAGGAGGGTTCTTACGGCTGGAACCGCTATTCTATGTTCAGGGCAAAAGCTTCATCTAATGTGATGTTTTAGCCCAGGAACCATCAGGGCGTTGAACTGGAAACTTGGGCGCCACTTGTCGCTTGTATCGTTTCGTGAGCTTCCGAAGCGCAAACTTGAAGCTCTCATCCGCAGAAGCTGTCTCCATCATGCGGTCTGCCGCCTTTCGCCTGAGTGTGGCCCGGACTTTCCCTACTCTGTTGGCTACTCTGCGGTATATTCTGTTAATCCGGTGGTCATTTGTGCGGATATATATCGGTGATAGTCTCACCGTAGCCGCTTTAGGTTTGGCCAGCAGGGAAGTTGCCTTCAGGGCAGCGTGTTGTACCTTATTCAGGATAATAGGCACATCATCTTCAACATCCAGCGTGGTTTAAACCTACATATTAAGGTTGACTGAATTCGCCAACTCGGTCCGGGAGGTGTATGTGTTGCACTCAGATGGGAGTATGAATTGCCTCTTGGGGATTCCTTGAGGGGACGTGTGGATAGTGGACAGTATTGGAAGATGATCTGAGGATAATTCCCTTTGAATATGAAGAAGTCTATAGCTGAGGGTGTGCTACTTCGGTTGGAGGCAGAAAAAGGCGAGTTAAATCAATCTAAAAAATGATTTGATCCCGACCTTCGGATTGAAATTTCAAGTTCGAAAGGGTTTGAAAAATACTGAAATTATTGTATCAATCTGAAAAAGCTGATTGATGATACTGACTCGAGGTGGAAGAAAGTGTAGAATTCCAATGTACAAGAGCTTGAAGCCAGTTCAAAGTTGAGAGAGAAAATTTCTCTTACTAATACAGTCAGTCTAAATGGTACACATGCATACACAAATTTATATTTATGGAAGTCCCTAACGAGCTAGGGTCGGCACTTCGCTTAAGAAAATCCGGGATTGACAGACTTCTATGACAGAACGGCTTTCCGCCTAGGTGTGTGTGAGTGAGTGAATCAAGGATACAGTGTAGTAATTTGGAGTGGGGACACTTGACTAGAGCGCATTCCAATATGTACAGGGACAACATCTCAGGACTAAGCACGTTACCTTATCCCACCACTTTTTGTTTTAATTACCTCACCCCCACTATCCTTCTACTCTCCACAGAACGCCTTGCCGGTGCCAGATGGTGAGAGATTGACCACACAGCATGTAACCCAACTCATTGAGCTGTATCGCTCCGAACCACGTTTGTGGAATCAATCGCACGAAGAGTTTCGCAATGTGGAATTGTGCCGCGAGTCGTGGCGTCGCATTACGGATGCGTGGAGCATCCATTGCGGACGCAGTTTCACTGTCACCGATGTAAGGATACGCGTGTCCACGCTATGTCAACGATTCCTTAAGCAGCGCGAACGTCTGGAGGCCGATGGTGAAATGGATGATGCAGCCAAGTTCGTGCACTACGATCAGTTGAGCTTTTTGTGCGAGCAACAGGCGCTGCTCAAGCGACAACAGCAGAGCGCTCGACAGAATCGCAAGCTCTTGGAGATTTACGAACATTACCCGATCCTGTGGCACAATGCGCACAAACGTTTGCGCTGTGCGGAGACTTTACGACGTCGCCAGGAGGCACATCGTGGTCTACAAATGGCTTTGCGTCTCTCGGGGATTACGTTGTCGGCATTGACCATACAGAGGAAATTGCAGTCGCTGCGTAAAAGGTATCGCCTGGAGAAGATACGGTATTTGCATAGCGTGGTGGAGGGGAAGCAGGCGGAATTTGTGTCCACGTTTGAGCATTATAAGGAAATGGAGTTTCTGAATAAGCACATCGATCCGTTTGTGTGTGCGGTGTGTGGCAAGATCTTTGAGAATTTGGTGAGCCATCAAATGCATGTGCAAAATAGTTGTGAGGTGAAGGTAACAAGGGAGGAGGAGCAAGAAGAGGAGGAGAAGGAGGAGGAGCAGCTGGAGGAGTCGCAGGAGCAGCAAATTGTGGAAATTCCTTTGGAGGAGCCACCTGTTGAGGAAATTCCCTTGGAGGAACAGCTGGAAACGCAGCAAATAGTAGAAGTCCCCTTTGAGCAGCCGGATTTAGTGCAGCAGGAGTTGGAATTGCCACAGCAGCCGCAGGAAGAGCCTCCTTCAGAGGATCCCCCTCTACCCAGCCTGGCCGAGGCCTGTGCTGCTGCTGAAACAGAACTCGAACCCGAGTTAAACTCTTTAGAGGAGTGCCCACGTCCCTTACGCGTACGCCTCACTCTACCGGAGACCCACAAGCTTATTCAGCTGTATCAACGTCAAGCCTGCCTCTGGGATCCCAATCATCTCGACTACCATACCCGTTCTCTACGCCGTCTTGCCTGGCAGGCCATCACCGATCAACTGAACGAACCCACCTCCGTTTCCAAGAAGCGTTTCACTTGGCAAATGCTTCATCGCAAGATCACCGACTATACCAAATACTATCGCAAGGAACGGGAACGAGAGGATCAGAAAGTCGAGGGTACCGAAGATTCCACCACCCGTTGGTGTTTCTACGATGACTTTCGCTTCCTGGACGATGTCTTACCCATCAGCTGTGAGCTTCAGAAATCCCTCCAGCAACGCGACAGCAATCTCAAGCTTATAGCCATCTATCAGAGCTACGGACAGCTCTGGTGCACAGATCATCCGGACTATACCAAGCGCAAGCAGCGGCAACGTCACCTGGAATCACTCTGCACCAAGCTGCAGGAGGAGTGCAATCTACAAATGACCGTGGAGCGTTTAAAGAGTCGCCTCATCGAGTTTCGGTGCCAGTATCGCCAGTGTAAGCTGGCACGCCTGGCGGCCCTTAAACGCTCCGAAACCTGGACCCCCACCTATGAGTACTACGAGTCCCTACGCTTCCTGGAACTGCATGTGGCTCCATTTGTTTGTATGCGTTGTCCGTCCAGCTTTAGCCGACGCACCGATTACCTGAGACACGAACGCAATGTCCATGCCGAGCAGGCGAAAGAGGACGAAGAACCCCTCAAGCGACGCAGTCGTCGTGTGGGCGCCTCTAAGGACACTAACAATTTGGAGCACATCTGTCACATTTGTGGCATGAAGTTCTCCCTACGCAACAGTCTGCTTGCCCACTTGCGTCGCCATCTCGGCCAGCGTACCCACTCTTGCACGGAGTGTCCCAAGCAGTTTTTCAATTCCACCTCCCTGCGTGTCCATCAACGTAGCCACACCAAGGAGTTGCCATATGTGTGTGAGCACTGCGGCCGGGGATTCGTCAATGCCAGCAAACTGAATCAGCATGTGAAGAGGCATCGGAATCAGCGTGACTTTCCCTGCAATCGCTGCGACAAGGCGTTCTATACAGCCCATGAGCGGGATCGTCATATACGTGCCCATCTGAATATACGGGACAAGGTGTGTCCGTATTGCTCGCGCGCCTTTGTGGTGGGCAGTGCGTATTATGCCCATTTGAATCTGCATCGCGGCGAGAAACGTTATTCGTGCTCCACCTGCAATCGGAGATTTGCCCAATACGCTGGCCTCTACAAGCATCGCAAACGTTGCGTACCCACCGAGGTGATGGAGGAGTGAGCAGCGTTTAAGTTTAAGATTTAGTGCAATTTATGTGTGGTCCTTCGAGCCCAAAAGACATTCCTTTTCCTAGTAATAATCTGTCTGTCTTCAAATTTAACTTAGTTTAAGAGAAGATTTATGTTTTTAACTACAAAATATATCCATAAATATATATAAAAATTAATGTTTGTCGGTCTGTTCGTTATGCCTAAACTGTTCATCCGATTGTAATGAAACTTTGGGGTTTAATATAAAAAAAATAAAATAAAAAAAATTTAAATACACATTACCTCCCAAACAGAAGCTAAAATCAAAATAACAATCATATTTATACTTCTTTGTCTAATCCTTTTTTGCTTTTTCCCCATACTTTTCCCTCCAACCCCCCTTCTATTCCTAACCATTTTTTAAACAACAAATCCCCCCAATAACATATCCTTAACACCCACCTCCCACGCCGCAGTTTCCCACCCACTCTCCTGCCCACTATCCCACCAACACTTCCCAAATACAACTCCACATCCATTTCTCAATTTAGTGAGGCATCCCGGCGGTATTTCCATCACGTTTATCACTACAAACCGAGTTTCAAGTCAATGGGGAAAAAAATAGTTTTGTTGCATCTGAAATTTTGTGGAAATGTTTTCACGCCTGAAGAGTTGGATTTTCAGACCATTTCAAATTATTTTGTACTCTCCTTACAAACCGCGTTTCAAGTCAATCTGTTGAATAATAGTTTTTTGCATACAGAGTTTTGCAGGAATTTTCCGACCGTTGGGTCATACTTTCCAACACCGAAAATCACATCTCAATTTATTTCACTTACTACTTTTGCAAGCCGACTTTCAAGCCAATCGGAAAGAATTTTCCGACCATTTTTCCCGTAGGCAGTTTTCCAAAAAATTGGTACGCAGTTATTGTTGAATTTTTATATAGATCTTTGAAAATGAGTTTGAATCGGATCGTATGATAAACATTCGACAGATCGGTTTTATAAATTTTGAGAGTCACGCTGTGTCTATTTTATTTTGTGTAACTTTGAAAATGAGTTTGGAGCTAATCGCTGGCAACTATTTCACCCATGCAACCTTGACCACCCATTCTCCACCCGGGGGTGGTAAATTTTCCGGAATATTGGTATGCAGTTATTGTTGAATTCCGAATCGATCCACTCCATTTCTGAATTGCAAAATCCGATCTTAGTACTCGATTTCAGCATAAGATAAAACTACTGTGAAAAGCTCAAGCTCCTATCGTTTGTAGTTTAGGCTTTACGGCAGTCACCATTCAGATTTGAAAATGGCCATCGTGGCGCGAGGAAGAGAGGTCAGCCGCCCATGTCGGCAGTCGTGGGTTCGAATCATGGCCTGACGAGAGCCGAGATTTTTTTTTGTTTTCAAATTGTATTTTTAAACAAATAAAAATTTTTTGTTATTCATCGATATCAAGAAAACACACTTCTAGTAAATATTTTCAGCATTTAAACGTTTTTTCGTTTTGGAGAGCAATGGGTGCTGCGTTGAGGAAATGCTTTCCTAGTACAATGTCCGATCACTATAGGAAGCTATTGTGAAATTTTGAAAATTTCTAACTATTACGGTGTTTGCTCCAGACTGATGATCACAATCAATGTCTTATCACTTCTATGTACAAATATAGATTGATTACCTGGAGTTGAACTTAGATATCTTTTATTGAAATGAACAAAAAACCAAAAACAAATAAATAGCATTTGACGATCGCATATAGAAGTGTAGACCAAAAAACCGCGCTATTTGTCAAATTTTCATTTGAGTATTTACGAAAGCGCTGACGTGGGTAAATAAGTGATTTGGATGGAACAGTCCAAAATAGATTCCGAAATTCGCAAATTACTGAACAAAAAAATTGCGAAAATTCTCATTTTAGTTTGGTTTAATAAGGAAATAGGGTAAACTGGCCGGTAGATAGGAGCTGTAGATAAAACAGTTAGACCAAATTGTCAAAAAAATTGCAAAATTTACAAAATTGTTTAATGAGTTCAGATTACCATAAAGATTTGATAAATGGCAACAGTCTATCTGATTATAGACTGAACGGCACAAAAAAATGGCGAATTTGGCTTAATTTGATGAATTTTGGGTATCATGAAGATTTGATTTGACGCGTAAATGGTTAGATCGAGCAGTCCAAAAAAACGGGTAAATTGACGGGTAAAAATTTAAAATTTTATTAATAGCTTAGACTATCAAGAAGACTTAATAATTGGCAATTGAAGACGGGCAAAGATAAGTTGTCGGGTCAATAGGTTTTAAAAAATCGCGCAATATTAAAAATTCTCATTTGAGTTTATAATAAAGAAGACAAGTATCCTGACGGTTAAATTTGAGTTGCAGACCGAACATGTTAAAAAAAATCGCGAAATTGAGAAAATAATCAGGCATGTTCCCAATTCCACTTCCACGGCAACCTTTCGAAAGTCGAATTGATTCATGTTCTTGCAGCACCAAAACGAAAAGGTTTTTCTTTCTGAAAAGTAATGCTTGCTAGTCGGTGGAATGAAAAGTAATTGCCAAACGAAGTTGCCAAGATGTACATAAAATACATTTTTTATTTTTTTTTTTTTTTTTTTTGAAAACAGAGTAATTATTCTTTTTTTCCACTTATTAAATTTCTTAATTTTTTTTGTCCTCGTTGGACCGTGGTCATTAGAGCAATTTTTGATGTCACAAAAACAAACCAAGCGATTTTCATTTACTTTCAAGATATACTCCTAATTTTTTCATATTATTCAGATTCCATATATCAAAAGTTATAATCTTAATTCTAGATTAATAATTGTGCGACATTTGCATTTAGCCCGTTATCGGTTATAAAACGATTTGTGAAATGGCAATTTCTCTCATCGTCCATTTAAGAATTAAAACTTGCATATAAACAATTTAGTGAATTATGTCTCATTTTATTTTAACGACAAATAGCTTAATATTTAGCTATTAGATATGATAACTTAAATCACTTACATTCAAATGACGCGACTGGTTTTTATTACTAAAATTTTGTTTCAGTATTTTCAACATGAGATTATCTTACACAAATTATTTTTAAAATCTGTTATTCTCGTTTGGTAGTTGCTTGGTTCAGCATTTTCCAAGATCTGATCTTTAATGTCTTCAAAAGCGGTAACACTATTTTTATATATGTAAAATGTCGAGGTAGTGAATCCAAGTTTAGTTATAGAATATATTTCAGATTGAGCAAAATAATTATCCTCAAATGGATTTTTAATTTTCATTCAATACGATGCAATAATGCAATATTCTCGTATGAAATCATTCCAAATCAGGCAAGATTACTGTCGCATTGAATGTACTCGGCATTTATTTAGATTGAACCTTGCAACTTCGAACTTTTATGACATTTGAGATTCATTGGACTGAATCATTAGTATTGCTTCTGGGTTTTGAATCCTTTTAAACTTTCATGCTTGCTTCCGTTTGGTAGAGCCTTGAAGTACAATTTAGTGGCATCGGCAAATAATTTGAGTTGAAAGGGGCTCATTTGCTGTATTATTTTTACTTGATTCTCTATGAATCTTTGAGAAGTTCATTTAATTTAGTTTACAGCAACTCTGACGACGCTCCAATTGAAGCATAGTCTTCATTTAGCTTTAAGGCGAGCTCCTGTGCCTTAGCGAGCAAAACTGGTCAATCGAAAGTTCCGTGTAGATAGCGGATTTGGTTAATCTACAACAGTGCTGTCTTCAAGTGTACATGTGTGCTATATCTATTCCTTTTCTTGTGAGGATTGGTTACAAACTTCGCCTGCATTGTTTTTAATGCTCGAGGTTGCGGAGCCTTGCTTTTATCCTTCGCAGCAAGCACTTTGATAGTTGGTTTTTTAAGTCATTTAAAATCTAGATTTTTTTTAGCTGTTAGAATATGATGTTAAATTCATGCAGGTTTTATTACAAAGTCATCTGTTCAGCTATCAGGAGTGTGTTGCAAAATTTGCTTACAACCGATTTAAATAGTACGCAGAAATTTTAAATTTGATTATAATGTTTGCTATAAGCGATATTTGCTCATATGCGATTTGCATACAAGCAATTAAATTCTTTATATCAAAAGCTGTGGAAAATATTAAACTTTTTCATAAAAACGGTTTTTGCATACAAGTATTCGTCATAAAACCGATATTTACCTTTTAATTATCGTTTTCCGATTTTGGAGAGAAAGGGACAAAAATTTTTCCAAATTTTTCTTAATTATTATCATGAAGATGTGATAGATTCCAATTTGTGGCCCTTTAAATGGGTTACATCGAACAGTCAAAACCGAGAGCGTAGGTTAATGTCGGCTCTAACAGACAGAGATATACCCGTCACTCGTGAGAAGAAATGGTTAACAGCGTTCCCGAGGGGGAACATCTGAAAAGTATGCAAAATTTTTTAACATCGCTATTTATTTAGTTATTGCCAAATTTTAATTTTTAACTATACTTAAATGTGCTCTCCCTTTTTTTTTTTGGGGGCGGGGGTGGGTGTGGCAAAATTTTGCAACAACTTGATCTGCGTGGAGACGATAGGAGCTACATGCAAGTTTGGAAATTGCTCTAGCTCTTCTAGTCTCTGAGATCTAGGTGTTCATTACAGACAGACGGACATAGCTACAATATATCGATTGGCTGTTGATGCTGATCAAGAATATAAATACTTTATATGGTCGGAAATTATTTCTTCTGCCTGTTACATACATTTGCACGACTTTAGTATACCCTTTTTACTCTTCGAGTAATGGGTATAAAAAATATATGAAGTGTAGGCCTTGGTCTTACGTACCATGAATTCGCAAATTATTTAAAATTTGCGAATTTACTACATTTTATAATGAGTTTAGATCAGTGGTGCCCAAAATGCCAAAAGCCTATCCCGTGGGATAGGAACTCATAATTCTGCCGGCGTCCCAGCCGACACAAGCATAGAGAGAGAGAATACGTGTGTTCTAAAAATAGCACGCTCGGCGGTTTGCTCTCTCACGACGCTCTCGCGAGGCATTTTTTGTTTGCTTGTTGTCATGTTTGACGTCACGACGTTTACTTCGTGTTTCGATGCTACGCACACAAGCGCAAAGCTTAATTGTGTGAGTCTGGGCACCACTGGTTTAGATTATAGCGAAGATTTAATGGTTGGCAATTGAAGACGGATAAATAGGAGGTGTTTCAATGGGTTTAAAAATATTAGAAACGGGGGCGAAGATAAAAAGGTCCGATAATCGCGAATTCTGCTAGATGAAGATTTGATAGATGGCCATTGTCAAGTCCGCTTCACTTCTTCGTTTTGTGTTTGAAATTCTAATGGGGCGTAGCAACGCACGCCGGGTACCTACTAGTTTATAATAAAACTTATGCTCAGTTTTTCCCCGACGTTCAATTTCGAAAAGTTAGTTCAAAGTTCCCTTCTTTCAAAATTCAGTGGCGATTTTTGAGAATGAAGACATCGAAAGTGCTGCAAACAACGAATTGAACCTTGAACCAAACCAGGTGAGAAACATAGCTAAATGTAAACAACACATAAATATGTTATCTAAACCGAAGCATAACAGGCATCCCGTATTATTTGAAAACCATCTAAAAGACAGGAAAAGTGTTTCAAAATTTCAAATTTGTTATCTAAGATGATCACCGTCCTCAGTAGCTTTTGGCCTTGGCCTCTCTCTTATTTTGGGTGCAGTGTTCTTCCAATACTTTTGGGTATTCCAGATTTCTGTCGGTTAACCAAACATCTTTTCTTGTACCTGCTATATCTGTTTTTTATTCTTCTTAAATGCAATGGTTAAAAAAAAGCGCTTGAAACCCTAAACGAAAGCTTCCTCTTTAATTGGATTTAGCGAAACGCTTCAACTGCCTTAGTCGATAGATATCGTGGGTGGGCGGGACGGCAGTCTGTAACTCATCATCGCTATCATCGCCTCCAGGCAGCAGACGACGACGACGCGGTGGTATGGCGGTCACACTATGCTGTACACCCGTATAGGTGCTCGTATCCACAATCCAGTGCACCGATTTGGCCAGATCAAAGATTTTGGGTGACAGCTCATTGTCACCATTGGGTTGGGGAGCAGCTGAGGAGAGAAAGGGGGTGGTTTAGTTAGTTATAGCACACGCACACACACACACACAACTTACAGTCGGGCAGATTGAGACGCATAAAAATGTCAAATAGCAGTTCCACGCTGACAAAGGGACCACGGAAAGAGTTGGGCGGCGGTAAGGTGGCACAAAGAGCGGCCAAAGCGGGCGGCTGGGGGAAAACACCGCCTGCCAGCGGATGTGCGCCCGGATGGGCACAGGGACGCGGTTTATAGGGTATCATTTGTGAAAAGTCAGGTCGTGGCAAGGGTTGCGTGGCTCCCTCGTCCGTTTCGGCCTCACCATTGTTTTGGTTTTGTGTCAGGCCGATGCCCACCTTGTTCAATATTATACCCACATTCTGTAGGGCGAGATTAAGTATAAATCAACACTCGAAAGCAAAGGAAACCCACCACACACCCACCTCTGCATAGCCTATGGACTTTAGTTCCGTACTGGTGCATGGATACAGATCCAGGAACTTGTAGCGATCCACCAATTGTGCCGTCTCCTTGCCCTCATACTCTTTAAGCTGTCAGCGTAGGAAATAAAGGGTTTTGGTTTCAATTGCTAAACATCTGAAACACATTTATACATACATTCTCAAAGACCGCACTCCGTCGACGTTCCACCTTCACAATGCTGGACAAATCTCCAATATTCGACTCGAATTCCAGAAACCGATTCCACACCTCCACACTCTTGTGCGGCGACAGTCCGCCCGAGCTGAGCACACGCTCGAACAGAACTCGCGTGTTGTTGTCCTCATTCAAATGCGACAGATAATCAATGTAGCACATGACATACTCGGGACTTCCGCCGAAACGTTTCAGGCCCAGTTCGAAAATTCGAAATGCAATCTCCTTGTCCTTGGAACAATAATACTCCATAAGGGCGGCGGCCACAAATATGTGATAACGGGAGCGTACATCTTCGCGTGCCTTCTTAAAGATGCCACGGGCCGATTTAATACCTTCGGCACGGCGGGCAAACTTCATGTACTGCACATAGACCTATAGAAGTGGGCGAAAAAAAGAGAGAGAGAAGAAAGTGAGAAGAATTTTTATCAGACTTAACAGAGTTTGCACTCAGCACCATCAACACTTTTGTAGCTACCAGAGCTTAAAACCGAAACGAATAACGGTTTGGGCTACGAATACTGTTTTGGCCGATCGTTTGTTTCCGGTTACGGTTATATTACGGTTGTGGAATATCGGTTACGGTACTGTTTATATTTTTAATGAAGATGTCATTGTTTTTAATTAGAACTGCTGGAAATTTTGCACAAAGGTAAGCATCATTCTTGAACAGACTTGGTTCTCTTAATTCTAACTCGTGAGACTATGGTTTGGTCAATTCTAAGTTGTTTTTGATTTCAAATTAACATTGAATCCAGATAGAATCCAGTTACAGAAAAAATCTGAATTAGCTGATGCCAAATTTGAGCCAAGGTCGTACATTTTTGGATCGGCTAAACTAGCCAGTGCAATATCACATACATATGTATAAGGAAAGATGAGGAGGGTAAAGATTTTGGTTAGCCGCACTCACTTTTTCTCATTCGCTCTCTTTTCTTTGTGGTCGTCAGAAATAGTGCGGCGCATTGTATGCATGTAAAATGTTCATTGTACATACATAAAATTTAGTTCAGAGCCGGCCATGCATACCTGAGTGTCAGAGAGAGAAGACATATTTTTCTGTCCTCTCCATTTGGCTTGTCCTGGTCTGTACCAGAGCCAGCCAGCCAAAGCTACCAGGGCAGTCATAACGTGAGCCGAACTTATGATTGTGTGAATCGGTGAACACTGAATTGCATGAAAGTTGTAGGCTGTAGTCTGGAGAGAGCTCTCTTGCTCGCTAACATAAGCCCACTTTTCTGTCCTCTACATTATACCGGCACTGATTTACGTTTATCGGAATTTTTACCACGGGACAAGCAAGCCGAAAACTCAGCTCTTCATGCTGATCAAGAATATAAATATATACTATACATACTAGCAAAACCCGCGCGACTTCGTCCGCGGTTCAGTTGTATAAATTTGGGTTGAAATTGTGAAGAGTAAAGTGTGAACATTACAAATCATTTTTTGTTATAGACAACCATGAAAGAATACTTTTGTTTCATTAGCAAATAACCCGTCGCGCTTCGCTGCGCCTTCAACAGTATAGAACCAATGCACACCCACTTCCCATCCACATCCCACCCACTCTCCACCCAATTCCCACCATCTTTCCACCCAGTTTCCACCAACATCCCACCCACTTCCCGCCCACATCCCATCCACTTGCCACCCACATTCCACCCACTTGCCACCCACTTCCAAAACAACTTACCACCCACATCCCACTCACATCCTACCCACATCCCATCCACTTCCCAACCACTTCCCAGCGGGCATCCCGGCGGTATTTTCAGCATCGGAAAATGAAAACACAAATGAATTCTAATTTCGACCTTACAAACTGAGTTTCAAGCCAATCGGATAATAAATATTTCATTTCATGCTGACTTTTCCGGGAATTTTCCGACCGTTGTGTAAAATTTTTCAACATCGGAAATCACATTTAAAACTATTTCGTATTCTGTCCTTACAAACCGAATTGCAAGCCAATCGGATAAAAAATAGTTTTTTGCATGCAGAATTTTCCGGCCATTTTCTTTGTGGACAGATTTTCCGAAATCTGGAAAACACGTGTCGAACCATTTCGCGTACTATGCTTACAAACCAAGTTTCAACTCAATCGGATGAAAAATAAAATTTTTCCCATACAAACTTTTCCGACGCTTTTCCGAATTTTCCGGGTGGAGTTTTCGAATTTTTTTTTTCTTAGTGCGCGCTTGCATAACTAAACGAAGGTCTATGCCCAATCTCAAACCTGTAGGATAAGCCGTTTAGGCTGGGCGTTGATAATATGTCAGTCGGGCGTACAGATTTATATATTTAGACTAGCAAAATTCCCGTCGCGCTTCGCTGCGCCTTTAACAGTATAGAACCAATATCAGAATCAGTTTAAAGTCAATCGTGAGAGTCAAATATTTACCAAATTTAAAAATATTCTCTAAATTTGTTTCCTCTGTAGAGCCCAGAAATTGAATCATACATACTACATAGGCTTGAAGTCAACGTTTTCTTCCCTTTTCCCCCCCCCTCCTTTTTTCCCCCCTCCCTTCTTCCCCCACACCTAACAAAACACACACACACCCCCCACCCACCCCCCACACACCTCCCTCACAACCCCCCAACAAACCCCAACCAACACCCACCAAACCCCCTAAAAAAACAAAAAAAAAAAAAAAAAAAAAAAAAAAAATATATACTTTCCCCCCCCCCACCCCACAAACCCAATTCCAACCCACCCACTTCTCCCCCAGTTCCCACTCACTTCCCACAAACTTCCCCTTCACATGCCTCCCTCATCCCACCCACATCTCTCCCACTTACCGCCCCCCACCCGCCCCCATCCCACCCCACCCACTCCCCATTCACTTCTTACACAACTTCCACCCAGGTGGGGTGAATTTTCCGGAAGATTGGTATGCAGTTGTTGTTGAATTTTCATTTAGATCTTTGAAAATAAGATTGAACTTGATCGGATGAAAAACAAAAAAGTTTCATACAACAGTTTTCCGCGAATTTTCCTCATTTCTCGACAGAATTTTCCAAAATCCGTTCTTAGTACTCACTTTCAGCATAAGATAAAACTACTGTGAAAATCTTATCTTCCTATCTTGTATGGTTCAGGCTGTGCGACGGTCACCAGTCAGTCAGGTTGAACTCTTTTTTATAAATATAGATGTGATCGTAGATGGTTTAATATACCCTCTCCAAGGGTGTAAAGCCTCCACATTACTTCCTCAATATGTTTCAAACTCTAAATATGGATAGTAATTGGTAAATTTATTGCATCCACAAAATTAGTTAATGTTTTAATTTCCTCTCCCTACGGTAACGACGAAATCTGGCAACGCCATAACTTTTGACAGAGATGTCAGGATCGCTTAATGACATACCGCGTTTGAAGCGCTCAGTCCAAGCAGATTTTTACCATGGAACAATACACGCCACGCGAGCGCTCTGAAATAGTTGAAATTTACATTCAACAGAACAAGTCAATTGGAAAACTCAACGTGCTTTAAAAAATTAAAAATGAAATGGGACCGTAAATAAGCAAAATTGCCGTATTTACGCCACTGAAAATCCTGAGGAGATTCAAGAAGTGCCTCTTCATGACGAAAAAAGTCACAGTTTGGTGCGGCGTTAGTGCGAAAACGGTCATTGGGCCGTTTTTCTTCCAAAATGAAAATGGCCATGCTGTTACCATCAACCAGGAGCGTTATCGCGACATGATGACCAATTTTGTGATGCCAATTATTCGTCGAAAGCGTATGAGGCAGTTCTGGTTTCAACAAGACGGCGCTCCACCGCACACAAGTCGCATAACAATCGATTTTCTGAAGAAATTGTTTCCGGGCCGTTTGATGTCGAAAAGTGGTGATTTGGACTGGCCACCGCGTTCGCCCGATTTGACGCCGCCTGACTTCTTCTTGTGGGGATATTTGAAGTCAAAGGTTTACGTTAACAAGCCAAGGACCGTAGAAGAGCTCAAGGGCAACATTCGTGAAGAAATAGCCGCTATTCCGGCCGAAATGTTGGGCGAAATCGATGGAAAATGCTGCAAAAAGGGGCACAATACGCCATCAACGCCAGAGGCGGCCATTTGAGAGATATCATATCCAAAAATTCATGTAAACAAATCTACTTGGAACAAATTAAATGATTGAGATTGCCAACCGCCAAATTTTTATTTTTTTTTTTGCTCCTGGATCCCTGTACACCCTGTCCAAGGATATAAAACCTCCAATACTTCTGTGACCGTCTGTGGCCCAGTGGTTAGTGGTTGACTGCTGGGCGGGAGGTCGTGGTTCGACCCGCCTGGAACATCTAATAATAAAAAGTTCTTTTCTTCTTTAGAAACTAGGTTTTACACATACGGTCACCCACCAGCTTACTGGCGCCGGGAAGTAACAAAAAAATTTCTAAACTTTCTAAGCTTAAATTTCCCGTGCAAAACACGCCCAAGAGATTGAGAGAAGTTGCTTAGCCCTGCTGAGGAGCTTATAATAGTTTTCCTTTACCTTATCATTACTTCCTCAATATGTTTGAAACTTTTATTGGTTAGCTGGTAAATTTATTGCACCACTAAATTAGTTAATGATCGCCTAATAATTTTGTCAGTTTTCTTTTATTAATCTTCTTTAGTCTTCATTAAAGGTGCCAATAACTTTGTATACTTTATATATTTTCCTCTCCGCTCACTCTACACCACAATAATAAAATTTTATAATTTTGTTAGATTTTCTCTATTAAGCTGCCTTAGTTCAACAGCCTTTTAATAACGTGCTTCTAATTTTGTTGTATTTTTTTTAGCGTCTTCGCTCACGCTACACCGCAACAAGAAAATGTTTAATTGTGTCAATTTCTTTGTTACGTTTCCTGATGCTGATTATAATTTAATGAGGAATCTCGCTTACCAATGTGGGATCAATGTCGGGCAACTGCAGCAGCTTGTTATACATGCTATGGACCTTCTCATACTTCAGTCTCCCCTCCTCAAAGTCCGCATAGGCAAAATACAGCAGGGCATTGCGATTGAGTACACCATTGATGGATCTCTCCAGTATGTTGGCGCATTCATCCGCAAAGATTTTGGCTGCTTGCACATCCTGCAGAAGAGTCAATTTAGGTGGGTTAAGTTGGGGGCAGTTTAACAACAATTCGCAAAAATAGGGCTAGGCAAGAGTAAAAGGCGTGCGGCCAAAACCAAGGGCAACGTGGCAAGCGCTGCGGTTAGGCGTGCCACTTTACCCAGGGGGCGACACTTCACAGCAACAACAACAACAAGAGACGATGGTTTGTTTTGGTTTTTTGTTGGCATTGTGCGCAATCTTTCTATTTTGCTTAGCTACAAATCTTCTCGCGCTTCTGCAACAGTCACAACTACTACGCACGCCTTTCTCGGTGAGCACACGTGCGCTGGTGTCCAAAAACTGGGAGGCCTGATGCCAGACGGCCGGATGGTGGGTAAGCACCAAGAGACACTGTTCCGTGGCGAACATGACGCGACGCGTAACCAAGGCCGTGTCCTCTGTTCTCAACGGGTTGGATTTCTCATAGGTAATGAAACGTTTCCAGAGCTCCACCTGTTTGACCTCTTCCTTGGTCAATGTGGGCGGCACAGCGGGCAGATTTCGATTGAGTCCTTTAGTATGATACTCCAGCTCCTTGGCCACACGGCGTGCATTCATGTAGTCCCTGGAGATGACATAAAAGGCTTTTAGAAAAGCCAATCCAAGTTTCGGATCGAGGTTAACTCACTTGGAGCGTTCCAGGCTCATCTTCTCGGAAATTATGGGATTTATGTTGTGCTCAAAGGCAATGTAATCCTTCCACAGCTGTTCAATGCCCACAATGGGTGTAACCACCGCCTTTTGGTAGACACGACGCACGGCGGTAATCTTCTGATTCTCCGCATAGTTGCCCACAGCCTCGACGCCGCGCAAAAAGTATATATAATCCTGCCAAATGCTAAACGAGTGCAAATCCATGCCAATCTTCTCCAGAGCAAAGTCATAGGCCTGGGCCATCTTCTCCCTGCAAAAGACAATGGGCAGGGATCACAATGATTAGGCCACAGTGCGCACTCACTTGTGTGTGCTGAGGCCAGATTTGGTCTCCTTCACATAGGTCAAGTACAGCTTCCACAGATCAATGTTGAGAATCTTGACCAGACAGCGCTGAAAGAGCTTCTCGACACGCTCATAGAACCGACCACGCATCTCCATTTCAATGTACAGCTTCCAGTAGCGGGCGGTGGTGGGGAAGACATTCACCAGCGACTCGTACAGGCTGCGCACCTCGTGAATGGGCCGGGTCTGGGCCTCGCGCAACATCACCGACCACGACTCGATGTCATAGGGACGCAGCTCGACAACCTGTTGGGCACGCACCAAGCGTTCCATGCCCCATTCCTGCAAAAGATGACATATGGTCTAGACTAATGGCGGTTTAGGAGCAAGTACTCACTATGTCGATTTTGATGAGTGCCGTCATTGTTGTGGGTGGCTGTGTATGCCTTTCAGCTGTTGAGTTTTTTGTTGTCGTTGATGAGGATGCTACTGCTGATGATACCAGCACACTGTGGCCGGTATGCTACAATATACTTAACACACACACACAAAACAAAAATAGTCTGTGGGGGAGGGGGACTACTGATACCAAAAATTATCAAAGGTAGCCGAAAATAATCAAATATGGTCTCACTAATACCAACAACAGTCGCAGTCACCGTCATCGATGTGTGTTAGAGATGTGAGTTTGACATAAGGAGAATGAACGTGATGTGATGTGACTATATGAGTTCATAAAAATTAGTCAGCGGTCAAAGGAATTTGGAAATTTACAGGTTTTTTACAAAATATTGAGTAAAATAAATATACAGGCCTGTTCCGAATTCCGAACGTTTTCAAAAAGTAAAAACGAAACGAAAACGAACTATTTAGTATTTGCTGTTCCCAATTCCGAACGATTTGGTTAAGTTTTTACTTTTCGAACTCGGTTTCGAAGTCGGTTTTATAAACAGCTGTCTGGCTGCCCTCCGCGCGTGCTTGTGTATATCGATAGCAGCCAGAGTTGTCACCATTTTCATCATTTTAATTTACAAAGCTCTTATTGACATTTAAGTCCATTTATTTTTAGTTAAAACCGTATTTAATTATTAAATTTGAATATGTCATATCAAATGCGGTTAAAAAATAGTTAAAATAAAATATAAAAAGTGCTCTCCGCATACATTAATTTATAAGAAGCAACCCTAGCAGCTATCGATTGACGGCTGAAATCGACTAAAACGTAATGTGGAATTCAGAACAGGTCGGTTTGAAAACGACCGCTCGGTTTTGTTTTTCACGCAATATTTTATAGATGTTTATAAAAAATGATTTTAAAATACACGTAAACTGTAAACATTATAAGTAGTGATGCTAAACGATTTAGAAAATGTTCAACATTATTAAATTGATCAGTTTATAATTTTGGGGATTTATTTTAATGCTTTTAATAGCAATTACTTTTCATTCCGCTGACTCTGTAGCACAACTTCTGAAAACGACAATTCTTGTCGATTTGCGGAATTCGGAACAGCAATCAACTCGATTTGCGACAATTCCACTCGTTTTCGGAATTCGGAACAGGCCGGATAGTCTTGAATTTTGTTTTGGAAATCAGTCTGACTTCGGTTCAATTCTTAATTTTAAGGGCGAGGGAAGTGAGGATAAGAAACTCAACGAAGAGAGCAAGCAAAGTTACAGAGCATAGCGTTTAAAACTTATAAATCAAGAATTTCCAAATCAAAAGTTCTTTCTCGGATTAAGAAATTTCCTCTTGGATCAATTGTATTCATCAAGGCTGCAAACCTCTAAAATTTTACAGAAGGTTCGGTCCGGGGGTTCGAACCCGTTGTAAAGCCTAAGGTTCGGTTCGCGGACCGGTTCTCGGAACCCGTGAACCCAAGGTTTTGGTTCGAACCTCAGTCCGCTTGAACATAGAAGAATAATTTCGATTTATTAATACTTATTTTTTTAAATAATGTTCTTCATGTCAATAATGCAATTTTTTATTATCAAATTCATTAGCTGACACTAACAACTTTTGAGAACCGCTTAGTTTAAATTAATAAGCATTCTTCTAGGCCCGTTAAACTGATTCCTGAGTTGCTGGAATAGCAAATATAGTTAACGCAATATTTTTTGAGTCGTCTTTTTTTACCTTTCCAAAAAGAAAAACATTTATCGATGTATTGGACAATAGTCGAAGGTATCTATAACATCATTTACAGATTTGATATTCAGATTTGATATTTAATATTTGTTTATTGCTTTTTTCTCTCTTACAAGTTGATTCATTTTAAACTCTCATTAAAATTTCTTTTTGGAGCTTCAGCATGTCTGTAATGTGCTGCTTTGTTCAAAAATCGGGGTGAAATTATCGGGTCTTAGAGCACTGCAGCCAATGTTGGTACTTAGCTCGAAACAAAAGATTTCAGAACCTTACTAATCCGAGTTCAATTTCAATTCAAAATTTTTTATAAGCAAAGATTTCATATAATGTGAGTACGGAGAAGTGTGCGAACTCTACTAATGTCAAACTGAACTGCCCTAAAAAATCGTTATCTACTAAATTTTGAGCGGGTGCAGCAGAAGCCCCAGGAAATTTATTGAGTTAACTAAGTAAAAATTTAAAAAATAAAATTTATAAAAAAAAAAAAAAAAATAAAAAAAAAAATAAAAAAAATAAAAAAAAAAAAAAATTAAAAAAAAAAATTTTAAAAAAAAAAAAAAAAATTTATAAAAAAAAATATATTATTTTAAAAAAAAAAAATTTAATAAAAAACAAATAAACATTTTTATTCTAATTTATTTTTTAAAATTAAAAAAAAATAAAAAAAAATTTTATGACCCACTTAAAAAAATTTACAAAAAAAATAATAAATTTAATTTTTTTCCTTTTCATCACTTTTATATAGATTTTTTTTCTTTATCATAAAAAAAAAAATATTTGTTGAAAAAAAAAATATTTTGGAAATACGGTTAAAAAAACAAAAAAATATATGAAAAAAAAAAAATGGTTTGGAAATGAAAAAAAATTTGTGGGGGGAAAAGGTTCACGGAACATCTTTGATACTGATGTGGGATATCATTTGCCTCATTGGGGAAAAACCTATTAAGCAACTTTGATCACAGTACGAAATTCTCTGTTTTGTTTCCAAAGTTTCGTGTGCCGGTTTCCAAACTTTGAAAAGTCTATTGGATTTTGTTTAGATTTTAGAAGTTTCAAGCCAATCTTACTTTTTATTTAAATAAATTCAACAAATACCGGTCGCCAGTACCTTACCTTATTGAAACTAGCACGAGACTCACGCTTTCCATCGAACATATCGACAGCTACTGAAGTCATGACCTGCCGAGGCAGTTATTTATGCAACTTTGCTCCTCTAGATTTTTTCTTCTTGAGTCTTATGAAATGCCAAATCTATGCTATCTTCAGTTTCCGTCAGTCAAACGACAATTAACAACATAATTTTTAAACTCTCAACGTCAAATTCAAATAGTTCCATAGTTATCGAACAATCGATAACACGGTCTGGCTTAAGACAAACCACTGGCAACACTGGAATATACTGGCAGACAAATTTAACGACAGTCAAACGAAACAATCAAGATCAAGCGTGGCAATCAACGCATTTAATTAATTTGTTCAATTTGAATAACTTTTATATGAATTTCTAAACAATAAATAGCTTCTTTTTTAACGAAATATGTGCAAGTGTTTGAAAACAGTGTAGGCCCCAGTGGCCAAGGAAAGTGAAAAACCCTCACACACACACACATACATGCAACACAATAACGGGACAGGACCAACGACCAGCTGTTGTTGTGGAAACGAAACGTTAGCGGTACATTTTTATTTGCTTTGGTAAGCAATCAATACGGTTCTTTTTCCTACCAACTAATTTGAATTAATTATTCAATGGGCCTTGTTGCAACTGAGTATGAATGTATGTATGTATGTTTGAGCGTCCATTTGCTGTTGATGCTTCCTGTTCTTGTTGTGGTTGTTGTTTGCTGCTGCTGATGATGTTGATATGCTGTCATTGCGCTGTTTCCTTTACGGTTTATTGACCGACCAAAGTGGGGAAACGCGTACGTGCGCCTGCCTGCCTTTGTGTAGGTGTGTGTGTGTGTGTATGATAAGGCATAATAAGTGTGTCACACACAGAGAGACGAAAGTGTGGCTTTTATGTCAAAGTAGAGCAAAAAGGGACAAACAGTCAGAGAGAGAGAGAGAGAGAGAGTGCTCGCGCGCGCATTGCACACACTGTCACTCATTGGGCTAGGCACAACAACAACAACAACGACAACGACTGACTGACAAAAGTTTTACGGTTGCTTTTTATTTTTAATTGTGCATAGTTTAGTGCCTGACATTGCCTACTTTCAGGCACCTCCCCTCCTTACACACCTCTCAACGCAAATAAACACAGCAATTACTTGTAACAAGAGCCTAACGACCCTCACTCGGTTTTTTGTGCCCATAAATGTTGGCTAGAAGACAAGATTTTTGATGCCATAAAGTAGTTATATATACGTAGAGCTGACAAGTTTGGTTTGTAGGTAGATGTACACCATCCGCGGATCCATTTTGTTTCAAATCATCCTTTACTTCAATATCATGGCATTCAGTGAGCTTTGGTCAACCGAAATTTTGGCTGTGATCACTGATCTCTGTGATTGTAACCCTAAAACAGGACCACGTCAGTTTAGCGCAGGGGCGGCCAAATGGTGCGCTTGTGTGGGTGATCAAGAGAGCTCTCTCCAGACCACAATCGTTCACCGATTCACACAACCAAAAGTTCGACTCGCGTTTGCATAAAAACACGACTGACTTCGGCTCGTGTGAGCTGTGAGTGGCCACCTCTGACTTGAACCGACAGGTAGTTTGAGCGCACGCATTTTTTTTGTTTTGCCGACGGGAATTGGGGGTGCGTTTTTGTTGCACTGATCGCTATGTTGTTATTGTTGTTCCTTCATTGCTTTTTTTTTGCTCCTACAATCTCCCGCTCTCTAAACAAAAGCGCTTAGTTCAGCGCGCCGCACAGTGGTCCCAAATCCCAAAAAGATGGCCAAAAGTTGAAAAAAGTACTAAATTTGGCTGGAAGTTTGTACTGGGGGGTTTTCGGGGTCGCTAATTACGACTTGGAAGTCAAAACTAAGAAAAACAAAATGGCGGATCCAATATGACGGACAATTTCTAAAAATAATTTGAAATGTGGCTGAAAATTTGGAAACTAGAAGTTTTCCGGGTCGCGTAATTACGAATTCGAAGTCAAAACTAAGAAAAACAAAATGGCGGATCAATATGAAGGACAATTTCTTCAAAAACGTATTGGATGTGGCTGAAAAGTTTGTACCCGGGGGTTTTCGGTGTCGCTAATTACGACTTGGAAGTCAAAACTAAGAAAAACAAAATGGCGGATCCAATATGGCGGACAATTTCTTCAAAAACGTATTTGATTTGGCTGAATGTTTGTACTAGGGGGTTTTCGGGGTCGCTGATTACGAATTCGAAGTCAAAACTAAGAAAAACAAAATGGCGGATTCAATATGGCGGACAATTTCTAAAAAATCGTATTAAAATTGGCTGGAAGTTTGTACTCGGGGGTTTTCGTGGTCGCTGATTACGAATTCGAAGTCAAAACTAAGAAAAACAAAATGGCGGATTCAATATGGCAGACCATTTCTTCAAAAACGTATTGGATGTGGCTGAAAGTTTGTACTAGGGGGGTTTTCGCGGCCGCTGTTTGCTAATTTTAAGTCAAAACTAAGAAAAACAAAATGGCGGATCCAATATGACGGACAATTTCTAAAAATACGTATTTGATTTGGCTGAATTTTGTAATAGGGGGGTTTCGGGGGTCGTAAAAAACAATTTGAAGGTCAAACTTGAAAAAACAAAATGGGGGATCCCATATGGGGGACAATTTTTATAAAAACTTTTAGATTTGGGTTAATTTTTTACTAAGGGGTTTTCGAGATCGTGATAACAATTCGAAAGCCAAACTTATTTGGTTTATATGTGTAGAGGGGGGGTTTCGGGGGTAAAAAAAGAAAAACAAAAAAAATTTATAAAAAAATATGTATTGGGGGGTAAAAATCGAAAAAAAATTTTTGGTTAAAAGGTCTGCTGGTGTTTAACTTTTTTAAGGATTTCCTCCCCTAATTATATAAGGTTGTCAAAATAGTCTTGCGGTATTTCCGCAATCTTGTCTTTACAAGCGCGTAGTTCTAGTTGTATTCGTCGCATCGGTTCACGCTAGAGCTTTTTGGAAAGCTCTTTTCACGCGCTAACACGTGTTTGATTTATTGTTGTTTGTTTTTAGTCGTTCGTGAGTTATTGTGTCGCAAATATGGAGCAAAATAAAGAGAAAATACGGCATATTTTACAGTACTACTACGATAAAGGCAAAAATGCATCTCATGCTGCCAATAAAATTTGTGCAGTTTATGGACCCGATACAGTTTCCATTTCCACCGCACATCGATGGTTTCAACGTTTTCGTTCTGGTGCAGAGGTGATCGAAGATGCGCCACGGTCCGGAAGGCCGCGTCAAAAAGTGCGATAAAATCGCTGAATTGATCGAAAGAGACCGACATAGTAGCAGCCGTAGCATCGGCCAAGAGCTGGGCATGAGTCATCAAACCGTTATATACCATTTGAAGAAGCTTGGATTCAAAAGAAGCTCGATGTATGGGTGCTACACGACTTGACACAAAAAAACATTTTTGCCCTTCTGGATGCATGCGAATCACTTCTGAATCGCAACAAAATCGACCCGTTTTTGAAGCGGATGGTGACTGGCGATGAAAAGTGGGTCACTTACGACAACGTGAAGCGCAAACGGTCGTGGTCGAAAAGCGGTGAAGCTGCCCAGACGGTGACCAAGCCTGGATTGACGGCTAGGAAGGTTCTTCTGTGTGTTTGGTGGGATTGGCAGGGAATCATCCACTATGAGCTGCTCCCCTATGGCCAAACGCTCAATTCGGGACTGCCTGTGCTGCCAACAACTGGACCGCTTGAATGCAGCACTCATGCAGAAGAGGCCATCTTTGATCAACAGAGGCCGAATTGTCTTCCATCAGGACAACGCCAGGCCACACACATCTTAGGTGACGCGCCAGAAGCTCCGGGAGCTCGGATGGGAGGTTCTTTTGCATCCACCGTATAGTCCGGATCTCGCACCAAGTGATTACCACCTATTTCTGTCCATGGCGAACGAGCTTGGTAGTCGAAAGTTGGCCACAAGAGAGTCCTGGAAAATTGGCTCCCCGCGTTTTGCCAATGGGGAAGCGAGCTTCTATAAGAGGGGCATTATGAAGTTGGCATCTCGTTGGAAACTTGTCATCGAACAAAACGGCGCATATTTGACTTAAATCGCATTATTATAACCAATTTTATAAAATTTTATGAACAATTGAAAATTCAACAAAAATGCCGCAAGACTTTTTTGACAACCTTATATCTGCTCTTATTGGTGAGGCTGGAGATCCATGGGGGTCTTCCAACTGAACATATAATTTCTGCGCCGTTGTTCAATTAAGCGTAATGCAAATTAAATTATTTGACAGTGTTGATTCATTTCTACAATTGGCCCAGTTCAGTTTCCAAGTAAAAAATGTAGAAAGTATCAACAAAGGTCGACAAAATAAAGTTGATAACACAAAAATCAATTATAGGGTAATTTGTAGTCTGTGTGCTCTTAGTTATTGTTGTTTGCACAGGATTTCTGTGAGTTCTTTGAAAATGCAAAAGCGATTTTGTCATTCTATTCAGCATTTTCAGTGTTTTTATAATTGCCTTGCCATAAAGCTGGCCTCTGTTGATTCAATTGCTGATTGATTGATGGCGTATCGGGTAGGCACTTGCCCCTACCACCCTACCTCCCTTCTCCATCTCCCATTTGTATGTCTGGCTCGACAAACAGACTAATTTGCTGGTATTGCGGTCGGTGAGCGGGTCGTTCTTGTCGACCATAGCCTCTCCTCCCAGTATTTTGTATATATTTAGATGAATGTGTTGTATGTGTGTATGGGTAGAAGCAAGCAAACATTGCATGTCGTCTAGCCTAATCAAAATCAATTAATCATTCAAACATGTTTTGCTACATTACTTGAACATTCTAAATAGTTTAGGCTCAATAATGATGTAAATTGAATTGAAGACGACATTACTACAGCTTCCGTTTCGAAACAAATGGTGCTGATCCCAGACTACTGCCTGAATCTAATCAAAGTTCGACTTGATTTCAAAGCTCGTACTTCTGCAAACTTTCAGTGGTTTCTGCTATCAACATAGACCTAAATTGTGTGCACCGTTCCTAACTCGGATCTTTAAAAATTTTTTAATATTTATCATCATCAACTCTTTATCAATAAACGACTGCTGTGAATCTCTTCAAGAGATAGAAGAGAAACGAACGATGTGCTCACCTCAACGTGCAGACATTTACGAAGAAAAAGCTTCTTAACCCTAGGAGGTTCAGGGATTTTTTGGTGCTAAATGGCACAACCAGGTCTGCGGGTATGGCGGGAGAATACTTAGGCAGACTCCTCCTAATAGTTAATATTAAATGTGATTAATACTGGATTAAAGGACACGTGAACGCCATTTCCTACTTTTAAGAGTAAAAATATATTTTGCTTTTTTATTAAGCGTAGTTAAGATAGTTGCAACATTCAATGGACACAATGCAATGACTTGCGATGCTATGACTTGTGCTATAATAATGCTCTGTGGAGGTGAGAGCCACGTTTATCTTTCTGGCATATAAACATAGTGTGATAATGTGTTGTGGTAACCGAGTACAGTGCTAAATACATCTCGACTTGGATACAACTTCTCCTTCGGTATGCAGGATTTGTTATTTGCGCGCTGGTGCCTACATATGCCAATCGCTGTTGATCAGAGCAAGGAATTTTTCATCAATTTTAAGACAAGGTTCTCTCCTTGTTTTCAGCTGAGACTTCATTTGGAACAAGTTCTTCATAGTATGTTCAAACATCGTCGAATGGCTGCCGATTTTCTAATATTACATCAAAAAAATAGTTTGAAAGTTCTAAAAATAATCAAAATACATTTAGAATAGTTAATCAATCAGATGCGCAGTCATCGTCGCCCTGTGCAGAATAGGGTCTCCGTTTGTGTCCCCACAACCGAAGAACAGGCTGACTGCTCGGATAACCTGAATATGCCGCCAAACAAAATTGGAAAATAAATGAGGCGAATATTTTCGCTTTACGGGTTTCGTCAACATTCGTGAGGGGCCTCTGATCAGGGTTCTTGTCAGACCGCATGGCTGGGTCTTCCGGTTGGTTCGATACATAGTATACTGACGATCTCGGGTGTTACTAGCAATTTAGTCAGGTGAGATCGACAAGTGGCAGAGTTATGTGGACGACGCGACCAAACCTTGTCATCCGAACAGTGTTTTATTATTCAGCTGAACGAGAGCAGCGACTTCGCGACAATCTTCCTAAGTATCATCATCGATCATTCAGCGCGGATCTTCGGCTTTTATGGCGATGTTCTTCTCAACATCAGAAAGCCGCATTTTCTAAGGGGGACACATACTCAAGGTCCGTGCCGTCGTTGTCTCGAATGGATCAGGTTTCGGCCTCTTCATTAGTACCAGCCAACCGTTCGGCTGGAAACCTTTCTTCATTTGATTTCTCTCTTCTTCCGATCGCTTTGAATTCTTGGTGTGATTTACTTGTTCAACATCATCATCAAAACTTGATGTTGATGCCATTTTGCCACTGGACATTGTCTTATTAAAATGGACCACAGCGTCTAAAATACGCCATAAAATATGTAAAAGGGCACCGTAATTGTGAGGTCTCACTGATTCAAAATGAAGTATTTTAAGAATTCAAGTTTAAACAGAATTATTAATGAAGTGACTTCTAACGCTATTTGCTATAGAATTTGGGCGTTCTGCATAAACATTCTTCACACAACCCAGACGTCCGAGTTTCAATCGCATGCGCCCACGCCATATTACATTCCGTCTACACGAACCTGCCCGTGCCGTTTGTGACTTCTTTGGAGCTCCAGTGCAATCCGAATACAAACACAATCCGATTCGTTATCGACATTGTTGTCAATACTCTTCTGGCGGAAGTCTGGACGGATTCGTCTCAACAAAAACAAAAAGTTATACACTTTATGTGCAAAGGTCCTACACAGACCTGGTTGAACCTCCTAAGGGTTAAATTGGCGGAAATTGCAGGTTTTCATACGTCTGTTGTGGGAAGAGCCACACATTTCTCTGTCTGTTGGAAGCCACGCCCAGCCAGATCAGAGAGGCAATCGGTTTGCTGTCCAGTCGTGCGAAATCTTTTGAAGTGACTATGGATAAAACAGTAAGCATTTCCACCTTTCAATTTGGGTATGAAAAGTGGCACCTGAACAGTTAAACAGATTAACTGTCTTAATCCTGGATGGATAACATGGAGATAGAGCACGTTGCTCCTGTTACCGCGATTTTCTTACTGATGTTTTCCGTTGTTCTTGATGAAGCTGAATCAGTACAGAACTATAGTGCCAGAATTCTACAGGATGCTGATTCTGTTGCCCCACAACTTGCACACACCCCCAGCACAGCACATTTCCCAATTTATTATTTAATTGTTGAGCCAAACCTGTCTATTATTATCACAGTGTTTTCAACTCTCTAGCAACACTTTTCCCAATAAAAGGTCAGGGGTTTTCAGGGGTTGGGAGGTTACCCCCATTGTTTGTCCTCTTGGAGGCAAAGAATTATCGCGGAACCTTTATCTATAAAGGAAGAAGGGATGGTCCCTCTTCGTTCCAAACTCTTCTTTATAGGAGGCCCAGGTAAGGATCCGCAGGTGAGTTTTTGCATGCCCAACTAGAGGCCTCTACATGGTCCATTGAGTCCTCAACCTGTTCATGCCGAAGATCGTTTTATTGTAGCTTCAGCCACCACGTTTTGAAGACTATGCGATTTATTTTAAACCGGGGTTGGGAATTGAGTGTGGACTCTGCATAGCGAGCGGCAACATAAGTGCCTCGTCGGTGCACTGCTGCGTGATGCCACCGCTGTCGGGACAGCATATCAACGGGGCAAACCCATTTAACTTCGGCTAACCTCCATGAGGCCGATTCGCTATCCGCAAAGGCCCAACATCTCAGACTCTTGACCGTTCAGTTTTCAGAAGAGCTGAGTCAGCGGGGATCTGATTGACAAAGTAGTCTACAATTACTGGAAGCTATTAAGGGGCTCAGCTGAAAACGAAGAATCAAGGTACTGTCTGGTGGTCACTTTGGCTTTGGGTGAATTTGGTGTTCATAACCTCGAGTCACTGGTAGATAAGTAATACTTTAAGTGGCGAATTCTTACGTGTTCACGGCAGAAGAAATAAAACCCATGAAGTGTCTGTAGGTATTCCTGAGGCTCCCGTGCTGGGTTCTCATGGAACACCATGTGACGACAGGGTGCTCCGACTTTCTCTCTCAGGGTGCACTTAGTGAAAACTGCGGACGATGTAGGCACTTATTTACTCGTAGGCAAAATGCTTCAGGACCGAAAAATGTATGGAGAACATTTACAAGGCTGCGATGCTGAGACCATATCTCATGGAACACACCATGTACAGCAGGAGGTCTTTTCGACTCTCTCCCCTCCGGGGTGCCACGGACGATGTGGCATGACCTGTGAGCCAAATCACCTGTATGAAGGCCATCAGGCGCTTCTTGTTCCCCAGCGGCGCAAAAATGCACCTTCGTAATCGAGCACCTCTTAAACGCTGAAGGCTGTGTGGTGTGCGTCGGTGCAACCCGGTATACCATTTGCCATTACAACGTGGCCACTTTGTGGACTGCTAGCTTTCGAATCTGACTAACTGTAATCGACAAGTAGGCGATAAGCCGAACGCTTTTCGAAGCTCCATTACAACTGCACCCTAACAATCTAAAAATGTAATGGACGGTGTGGATGGGCCGCCCACTAATGATACCCACATATTATGCGCTGTTGTAATGCGGTGCGCACGACGTAATGTACTTTGAACTAAAAGGTATATAGAGTGGTAATGCTATTGAGAAGTACAAGCTCATGCCCAGTATATTGGGATTAAATTTTTTATTAAAGGTATGTTTCAACATTGTCAGCCGACTCAAATATACAAGAAAATAAAACAAAATCGACTAAAGCTATTTAAAAATTAGTTGTTTTTTTCCTTCAGTGCGAGATGCACGAACACGCCACACGTCTAAATCTTCTACATACACAATATATATTTATTGTCTGAGCACCTAAAGAAAACCAAAAAAAACGAACAACGTGAGCCTTGGCTCGAATTTTCTGACAAACAGTTTCAGAGACTTGAAAAGACTCGTAAACAACTCAGAATTTTACATAAAGTGTCTTAGCTAGTGCTCTTTTATCTTGTAGGCAGTTTTGATTAGAGCTGATGAAATTTTCCGCCCACTGGTAAATGAGGAAAACTAGAGGCAACTTGTGAAGTTCCTCAGCTACCATTATAGCATGTAGATCATTCTCAATATATTTATTGATTCGCTGTATGTTAGCAGTCGTGGGATGTATTATTAAGTATCGCCAGCCGACAACGAATGTTTGACACCGATGATGGCTATATTCTCCAGCGGAACGATGATGACAAATCAGACAGTACATTTTGTGGATGTGGCTTGTTAGTTCGGTCTTCATTCAAATGTGACAATTTGTTTGTTGACGTATCCATTCCCGAGTCAAAAGAAATGTGCCTCGTGCGAAAACGGATCTGGATGTGAGCGGTTTAAGGCCCGTGGCTGAAGTCAAACACATTAGGATTTGTCCTTACCCAATTCAATACAATAACAAAAATAGAATGACAGATATACATGATGCATTTACTTGGTCCACCGCGGCTGGTGTTGCTAAATTTACGTTTTAAAAACCAGCTATGCCGGGCTTGTGAGTCAGTTCGAGCACTGATGTGGACTCAACTGGAAGAGTATATTCAGTGCCTCCATTGAAATGATTGTGACCCCGGAGGAGGTAGCCGGTCAGATGGTCAAAACCTAATGAAAATCAACCTGAATGGTTACCCCTTCATGCTGACATAACCAGAAGAACTGCTTTGGACGGGGAAGCGACGGTTTTGCGGAAGAGTCGAATTACTAAGCGAGGCAGGTGAATGAGGAATGAACCACATCCAGCTTCAAGCAAGGTTAAGAGCAGTAACATAAGCGAAGAGAGCAGAATCAGGAAAATGGCCTTTTTACAAGGCCAATAGAAAACACCCTACAGATGTTTCCATTGTCCTGAAGTTGTTTACCACAAGCGGAATCCTCACCAGCGCACTCGCGCAGATCTGCCCCACAAATGTTAAATGTTCGAAAACCCTAGTACTAAAGGCAAATCTAACAAAGACTGTGAGCACACGCACCAGCGACGACCTTCAGTGTTCAGGTGCCCGAGACTGCAATTAAGGTCAATCTGGAAAAAACCATCTCACGCCATACTACGAACAAACGTCGCTCGGTGGCAGCCTGCTCAAGAGTCGCTTTCACCCAATGCGACAAATGAACGTTTACTCGCATACTGGCGAAGCAACTAAATGTTCCCACTGCCGAAGGCCTATAGTAAAGCGTGATCTGCGGAACAACATCATCCGTACACTGGCAAACAACCTTTCAAGTGCGCAGAGTGCTCAATATCTTTGCTTAAATCGGCTCTCTAAAGTCATCTTTTCGCACCTGCAAAAATCCCTTCGGTGTTTAATCTATAAGAAGACCTTTATAATCAAAGGCGGCAAACCCACCATCATACACCTTTTGGCGAGCGATACATGTGTGCAAGTGCTCATTACCAAAAAACCATTTGAACAGTCATTTCTCAATCAATTGGTGTTCACAATGCAGCGCTATCTGGGCCCTATCTTCGTGCACTTTTAATGAAAGACAGAAAGACAAGTGGCGGCAGAAACCGTTCGAATATTTCCCATGGCTCGAGATCCTTCACTCAAAGAAGTGGTCTACACCAGACTCTACACAACTGATATTCAACTCTGTAATGAAAAAACAATCCTTCTAAGTGGTCGCTGAGTTCAGAGGCATTTGGTCGGACCGCGGAATTTGGAACTTATGATTAATGCAAAATAAATCAACAAAAAACGGTCCTGTGAGCTGAATATTGAAGAATTGTTCAACATTTGGTGAGTAAAACTCTTTACTACTGAATATAGTGGTCCCTTCTTTATAGAAGTCGCTAAGGTATTTTTAATTTCCATTCGATTACGACTCATTTCTTCCAGCCTTTTTTATTTCTTTGTGGTAGTTGGAACTAGCTAATGCAAACTATTCTCTAACATTTCTATTGAATCCTTGGGTTTGTTGTCGTTGTTGTTGTTGCTTATTATCAACCATTGCCTTTAGTTGTGTGTTTGCCGTGTGCTTGCTTGATATGCAAATTAGGTGATGGTAAAAACAGCTACACAAACAAAGGCAACTCAACTAGAAAGAAAAGGATGTACCAGTTACAATCGTTAACGACATGAATATTACTAATTTTTCTATGAGTAAGCCGGGGGCCAGTGGAAGTACTCCTCCCGCTTACCCCCGCACTTAGCACCTGGGACAGTTCTGTAAGAGCGATTCCATTTTATTTCGATGTCAAACAACGACAACAAATCGCTGCCTGACGTGATAACAAATAACCGCAAGTTGTTGCTAACAAATTTGTGTTGTTCATTAATAATTTAAGCACCGCCCGCGCAGAAGACTCTACTCGATCTCATAATGTCGTCCGAGTAGTTGGTTTCAGTGCCTCCGGCAGGGCAGTTTGGTGCACCATGTCCGGTCTGATGGTTGTGGGGTATACCGTTGCGAACGGGTGACAATAGGTGCCGCGCCTGACCATGCGTCGCATCCACAATACCAAATGTTTCCGGCGAGGAGCGCTACCCCATGAGATCGCCAATCATTATCGTGATTATAAGATGCACAGCAGCAGCATACGCCATCGTCGGAAGCACGACTGCAGCCGCCATTGGCCGTGTCCTCCTCCTCATTAGCGACAACATATGCGCAGTTTCGTGGTGTGTGGCCCACCGTGTGCACTACTTTTCAAGGTGGGTGAGTGGCAGCAACAACAAACGATGAGCTGTGGTGGGGTTTCCTTTGTGACAGTTAGTGCCATAAATATGGTTTGGGGATCGGGTAGAAGGTGGCGGGGCATGTAGGCTGTTGTGTTGACGGTGAAATTTCCCGCCACATCTTTGCAGTTTCGGTTTCGAGACCTTGTGCCTGCCCGGGCATTGGGATTGACGTCGGTCGCTAACACGATATGATAAGTGCAAACCAACTGCAAGTGGAATGGCCAAAGGGAAATAGTGTGCTAATGTTACGCATCGTCATTTGATGGAAAGAGTTTGACGCACTGTTTTGGGTGATACTGAGTAATGGAACCAGAAAACGAAAAACACTTAGCTCGACTAGCTGACTGATTCATCATTGCTTCAGTCAAACTGTTGCGGATAGTTCGGTTAAGTGCGTTTTGTTGGAAAAGAGATTCGGTTACATGGAAATTGCCCAAAGCCATGAAAAACGGTCGATTCTTATATTAAGTAATGAAGGAGTGAGAGTCAGAGTGTATAGAATTATACACTCTTTTTTAGTGAGGACGATGTGGTTTATCTAGCGAGTGAGTTTTTTTTATTAGAATATCTCCTCCAAAATGTCAAAAGGGGTTTCACGAAAAAAAAACAGTGGCATTTCAACCTTGGCCTGGACCTCTTTCAGTGTTGGCTTATACTGTTGCGAGCGATCCTGGTTAGTGTGTCGCTCTTAATATTTAATACTATTACAAAAAGTGACCTGGTTATGACGTAAGTTGTACTATCATGTTCAAATTGAACATTCTCGGGGGTCCAAAACTAAACAATCATTCAGTATATGTCTTCTAACTCAACGTTAAGGATCGTGCTCGATAGTCTCATGTTCAGTTTTGAACACAGAGGGTCAGACTGGAATCAGAATTAGATATGGGAATGTATACTATATTTGAAGATGAGATAAAAACTTGGATAGAAGTCAAACTATTAAAATTCTGTACAAATGGTCTTCGAAAGATTTGCAGACGCAGGAGATGCTGTAAAGCAGGGCCAGAAGAATAGGTAGGCTCTTTAAGACTTAAAAAAAGTGTCGATTGTGTCTTAAAAAAAACATAAAACTTGCTGTGCAACTTTTTAAGGTCTTTTTCTGGTTACGCCCTTGAATACGATATTTTTTTTAGAGCATACCGGAAACAAAAAAATCCCCCCAAAGGACTTGAGATCCTTATCAATCGTTAAGGTACTTTTTTGAAACTCAAACGTAATTTTCACCCCAAACTGTCCATATTTCATAAACCGTTTAGATTTTGTTTTTATATCTTGGGCAAAGTTAGGATATAAACTAGGAGAAAAATCCATGGAACAGTTTGACCCAAAGAATTGGCATCTAGTGCTTCAAAGTGCAAAAAACTGCTAAAAAAACACTTTTCATGTTTTTGCCGGAAAACGGCTAAACTACTGGGGAATTTGAAAAAACCTTTCTCCTTCAGAATTATCCCAAACAACAATATAAACAAATCTCTAGTACACGCCAGCTTCATACGAACACCCCTTCACATCCAGTTTTAACTCTATAAGTTATCTTTTCTAGATAACACTGTATTCATTAGAACTTTACTTCCTCAGTATATTAAAGGTAAAATAAAGAAAAACGTAATTTTAACCAAAGATAAGGTTTAAATTTTTTGTGCTAGTTCAGACTGACTCTGTACCAGAACTAAAAGATGATCCAAAGGCATCTATTCGTGTTTTCACTACATGCAGTGTCTTCTAGGTTTTCGACATAACAATATCATACTACTTTGGCATACCTTTTGTGGCTCCACCAACAAACCTCAGAAATAATGCATTAGCTTCTTATGATATCTTTTTCATTAGCATTGTAACACAAATTTGATTGATTCTGTGGGTGTTGTTTCAGAAAAACATCAGATAGTCATGCAAAAATACTAATTTTAAAGTCATCGAAACGTTGATACGCTCAAACACTTGTTTCTTGCATGCCACTAATTTCCTAACTTCATCTGGCTCAGCTCGGTCTTTCTAAAACGTTGAATCACAGGTTTAGAACATCCAATACTTGCCAGTGATTCACCATGGCACAGTGGTGAGTCATCCTTTCATTAATTTTCCGATACGTATCTGGTCCGGTCGAGAACACCTATTCAATGCAAAATCAGCTAAATCAGATATAAAAATAATTAAAATTACGCAATTACACCAGCTTAAATTTTTGCATCGCCGAGTTTCGAAGATGGTTTTTAAGCAATCAAAGATTTCGGCACTACTTTTAACGGCAGTCTTGATGAACTGGAAAGGGATTCCCCCGTTTATGTATCAAAACGGTATGAAGGGGTGTTCGTATGAAGCGATGTACCCTAAATTTGTTATATTGTTGTTTGGGATAATTTTGCAGAAGAAAGGTTTTCAAATTCCCGATAATTAGCCGTTCCAGCAGCATGAAAAAAACCACCCCTGTGAGTTTTGCACCTAAAAGCCACTAGATCGCAAATTTTAGATTCCGGTCTGATTCATGACTTTCCTCTGGACTATAACAACTTGCACAAAAATATCAAACAATTCCCAAACGACATAATATATGGTGCAGTTGGGAATAATATGTTTGATATCAAAAATACCTTAACTGATAATAATGAGCGAGTTCAGCAATTTTAAAGTATAAGTATCTTGGAGTTTTCCTATCCTTCCTATTAAGGACATCTTTAAGGAACCTCGGAGCATCGGAGCCTAATGGAATTTGTTTGACGCATTAGGCTGTCCGACTCAGTTAAGGCAACCTCACATAACCCCGTGCGCGTGCTAGCATTTTGGGACTACTTTGTCTTAATTTTTACACCTTGGATTAGTAGGGATTAGTATGCGTTCCTTTTACCCTCAACT
Organism: Lordiphosa stackelbergi; assembly: GCA_018904235.1. NCBI lineage: Eukaryota > Metazoa > Arthropoda > Insecta > Diptera > Drosophilidae > Lordiphosa > Lordiphosa stackelbergi. Next base: position 9,616 of record JAEIFU010001534.1, on the reverse strand, counting down.
GGGAAGATGAGAAACAGGATTAACGGAAGCTCTTAGGGCGCTTGTCCTTAGACAAAAAACGCGAACGAGCAACTGATAAAGAGGAAAGGATTCAGCCAAACAAGAATCTACAAATACATCGAGCAGCAAATTCTTCAGCTTGACATCAACCAACACTAATTTATTACAATATTTTAACCGTTTAAATAATGTGTTTGAGCCTCATATTGTATATCAAATATTTGTTAACTTGAATTCTTTTGTATCCCATTGTACACCTACATTATTACTCACATTTGTATTCTCTACACAAACCAACCATGTATCTAAACATATCTGTTGATCTCTCTCTTCAAGAGGGCAACGCAACATTGTTTTATGCACCTAATCGAACATATATGAAATCATTAAAACGACTTGAAATCAGACCAGCAAATAGTACACGCTCTGCAATTGGGCAGAGAACGTACATAATGCTTTATGGTTTTTAATGTAGTTAATATTTCAAAATCATATCTAAACTGGATACTACGACTTCGAGAAGAAAATAAACTGTCGGTTTTCGTTTCGAATTCGCTTTATAAAATTAAGAGCTTTATTCTGTACCAAAATAATATCTCAACGATATTAACCAAGCTTCGAACCAAAACCTTAGAAAGAATATCGGTTTTCGGATACCGGTATACAAACAAGTGAGAAAGTCGGTCAAGCTCAACTGTAATATACTCTATACTTAGAGTAGGAGCTGAATGCAGTGCTGTTGCTGCGCTCATCTCTAAGTTTCTCTCTATCTTTCCCTCTCTCACTCTCTTTCTCTCTCTAAGATTGTTGGTTGTGAATGGATGGGAGGGGGGTGGCGGGGGATGATTCACTTATTTGCTCATAACTTGAGAACCGATCATCCGATCTTTATCATTTCTTCGGCAAATCGATACATATTGCTAATGACTAACTATCTCTAGAAGGTACGAATTATCTATCTACAAAACTGTGGGAGATATGAGGTTTTTTCAAAATTGTGGGGACGGGAGGGGGCGTGGCAAAAATTTAAAATAAACTTGATCTGCCTGCAATTATAAGAAGCATTTGTTCCATACATATTAAATCTCTATCTCTTACCATCTCTGAGATCTGTTTGTTAATACGGACGGACAGACAGACGGACAGATGGACATGGCTATATCGACTCGGCTGTTGATGCTGATCAAGCACATATATACTTTATAGGGTCAGAAATAATTCCTTCTCCCTGTTACATACTTTTGGACAAACTTAATATACTCTGTGTAGCTTTGGTACAGAGTATAAAAAGTACAAGTAAGTGAACAACTGAACAAAAAAGAGCAACTAATCAAGTGGACAGTTTCCCCACGAATGAACTGTGGTGGCCATACATGGCGTATACGCGTTTCCAACTTTAGCCAACATTTGCATAACGATAACCATTAGCAAATAGAGCGGTCAACTGGTATTTTTAGTGTTTGCTGTTGCTGTTGTTGTTGTTCTGTTAAATTATATTACCCCTCAGCAACAGCAACAGCAACTGTTGCTATTGTTGTTTGCCTTTGCCATTGTTGTAATTAATGTTTTGTTTGGTTGCCACTTCTCAACTAATTACAGATTCGGCGATACGTATGCGCCCCGTGGGCGTCAAACTATTTGCTCAGGTGAGCCCCCAGACGAGACCTACAGCGACGCGGTGCGGTTAATAAAACGTGCCAAAAGCTGTGAGCAACTCAAGCAGCTTGTCCAGCGCCAATTGGGGCGACAAAGAAGTGGTCGCCAGCGACACAAAGATGACGCAGGCGACAGCAGCAGCAACCCTGCAAATTATAAGCTAAATATTAATAAGCGTAAGGTGGAAAACCTACAACGTCGCATTGACTTTTACACGTATTTGCAACTGGCCAGCGGCTACTACGAGCGGGGGTTGCAAGCCAATATCAAGTACCTGGAATCGATTGGCCAACGTAATGCAATAAGGCAGCAGCAGCAGCAGCAGTTGCAGCCCGACAATAGTTGCTCGAAGCTGTCCGCCAGATTGGTTGCACTGTTAAAGGGTCTGCGCGGCAAACGACGTAGTCCCAGCACCCATGAGGAGGGCACATCGTCAGCCCCAACCACTATGTGTGATTACCTAGAGGGAGCAACAGCACCAACAATACTCGATCATCGCAAGTTCTATGAGATAATTGATAATCTAAGCCAATTGAGTCTAAATGAAAGCACCAGCGATCGCAACCAATTACCCTTAATAACGCTTACCGACTATACACAACAGGTGGCGCTTTATAACGCCGATTTTGATATTATTGTTGCCAGCCAATTGCAAATACCCAACGAAGCTAGACCACCAAAAGTAGGAACGTAGACAACAACAACAACAACAATTAAAACCAACAGACGTCAGCGGAAATCGTTTATATGCTAACGACGCCCCAACTCGAATTCCAAAACAAACGGCTCTGGCCAGCGCAGCGTTCAACAGCGTTTCTCGGCGTACAATGGTGGTGGCTGCCGTCGTCGCCGCCTTCAACAACAACCAACAAGAAGTACCAACTGGAACAGTCTTAGAGGCCAGCAACAATAACATTAGTAGCAACATGTCGGATGACACCAAAAACGACACCAAAGGCAATGATGAGGCAGCTAAAGCAACAACAACAACAGCAGCAGCAGCAGAGGCAACTGCAGCAACAGCAGCTGATAAGGCATCAGCCGCAACATCATCATCATCGTCGTCATCATCATCTGCCGCCATAGTGCCCACAAAAAGCGCGGTTAGCCAACGTAATGTCGATATCAAAATTGATAAAACAACCAACATGGAAGTCGCCACACAGCAGCTAACCAAAAAGGTTCTTAAACTTGATCTAAGCGCTGGCAAAAATCTCGATGACTATTCACTCAAATCACCCAAGTCACCCATTGCTGGTGAGTATAAGATTAGGTTAAGTAAGCCTTGAAAAACTAAGTTTAACTATGGACCCTTCTCTGTAAGCAAACAAGCAACAGATCCACCAAAACTGCTGAACACTTCCTAGTTTCAAACATTGAAAAATCGTAGTACGCTGGCTCTAGGTCTCGTTATGTTTGCACATAACTTCAAAAAGCAGGAACACAACACAAAGGAGGCTAGGTGGTCATACAGCTGTTTCATTGGTACCTCTACCAAATCATCAGTGACTTTCGCCTAATGTACTGGCCCCAACGACTCTTACTCCATGCCGGAGCTGCCATAATCGTTTGGGAATTCCTAAGAATATTATCTAACAGCATTTCTGGACACACAGGGTGCGTTTAACAATGTCTTGACCTGGTGCCATCGCCACTGCCAGTCTTGGGGGTGCTAAAGATTGTAGATTCGTACACCGAGGCATCCCGCAAGGGAGTGTTCTTTCTCTGCTTTTCCTCATGGAGGCGGAGGAACCTGTGGTGGTGGCTTATGTGGCCATAAATACTTCAACTGGTGATATCGTTTATGAAATTTTTTTTGCCAAAAATATAGAAAATAATTTTCAATACATTATGTAAAACTTGGCCAAATGGGCGAACTACTAATATCTATAAGTTATTTTGTGATGATTGTTTTATAATATAATGAGATCATAGGAGGGGTTAATACTTTGTTATTTTCCTAGAATTTCAACATAATTGATTCAACTTCAATATTAATTCCGTTAATGAGTGATTTTTAAGAGCTATAGGAAAGTTTTAAAAAAAAAAAAACACATAAAATTCAGAAAAATGCATGAAATCTTTATTTGAATCGATAGTACGGTCCATATAATTTAATGTTTGAAGATTATTTCATGCAAATGTTGACCGTGACTGCGCCTCAAATGGTCCATCCGCTTAGTCCAATTTTGGCATACTCTTTCCAACATTTCGGCCGGTATCTCACGAATAAATGCTTCAATGTTGTCTTCCAATGCGTCAATTGAAGCGGGCTTGTCTGTATAGACATGAGCTTTAACATAGCCCCACAAAAAATAGTCTAAAGGGCGTTAAATCGCACGATCTAGGCGGCCAATTGACCGGTCCCGAACGTGAAATAAAATGTTCACCGAACTCGCCTCTCAATAAGTCCATTGTTGCGCGTGCTGTGTGGCATGTGGCACCGTCTTGTTGAAACCACATGTCATGCAAGTCAAGCTCTTGCATTTTGGGCAAAAAAAGTTGGATATCATCTCACGGTAGCGCTCACCATTCACAGTTACGTTACGATTCGCATCATCTTTGAAGAAGTACGGTCCAATGATGCCACCAGCCCATAAACCGCACCAAACTGTGACTTTTTCTGGATGCATTGGTAGCTCTTGCAATGCTTCTGGCTGATATTCACTCCAAAATCGACAATTCTGCTTATTTACGTACCCATTGAGCCAAAAATGAGCTTCGTCGCTGAACACAATTTTTCGGTAAAAAAAGTGGATCTTCGGCCAACTTTCCAAGAGCCCATTCACCAAAAATTCTACGTTGCGGTAGGTCGTTCGGCTTCAATTCTTGCACCAGCTGTATTTTGAAAGGCTTCACACCTAAATCCTTCCGCAAAATTTTCCACGTTGTTGAGTAACAGAGGCCCAATTGCTGCGAACGGCGACGAATCGATAATTGATGGTCATCATTAACACTGGCCGATACAGCTGCGATATTTTCTTCAGTTCGCACTCTACGTAAGCGTGTTGGTGGTTTAATGTCCAACAATGTAAATTTGGTGCGAAATTTAGTCACAATAGCCCGAATAGCCGCTTCAGTGGGTCGATTAAACTGACCATAAAATGGAAGAAGCGCGCGATGAACTTTCTTAACAGAGCACGCATTTTGATAATAAAATTCAATAATTTGCAAGCGTTGTTCGTTTGTAAGACGATTCATGGTTAAATTATAGACCAAACTGAAGATGTTTGACAGTGAAACAAAACACGAAACGAGCGTGAGCTGTTTAAACCAGTGTTGCCAAAAAGATAATAGCTAAAAATCACCCTTTACAATGAAATTATTGGCGCTATCACAGTCAGGAGTCATTGTGCTTATATGAAGCTAGAGGCCATTTTATTTTATTAAATACAAAATACAAAAGTAGATCGCAATAAACGAAAATTAAGGGAACCAAAAATTCTTTACAGCTATAAATAAATGAAAACAATAATAAATTCTGATATTCAGCTTAATCATCTAATTTCCAAATGGAATGCACCACTTAATAATTTTATCTTTTGTGTACAGGGCGTTTTTTTTGCCCAGTAATAAAGGGGTCTGAGCTTAAGAGCAATCTATTTAACAAATCAGTCTTTGTAGCAATACGTGACATTTTTCTTGTGTGATGCTCTCAAATTTTTTTAATATCCTTGTTTTTGGACTCTGCAGCTCCTTCAGACAACTCTCCTATCGAAACCAGTGTATAGCTTATTATCTCAGGATTATGAACTAAAACTTTGTGTACAGATGGGTGGAAGCTAGTGCCATGGGTACAATTTAATTAGTTCTTTTGCGGTGTCAAGTGCATAATTCAAAAATTGTTCAACATTAATTTAATAGCCAGATGCCATTCATTGCAGTTTAGATTATAATTACAGCCGACAATTTCATATTGCTAAAAAATGTTCTTCATTTAAGACCAATTGAGTTGTTTCTTTTCGAATTGGAGGCAAAAAAATGTACTTTGTAGAGCAAAACTGGCCTTGGAAAACGTAAGACAGCGTTAGTATATTTACGATTATACACACATCTGCAAATTTCTGCAGCTAATCTCAACACATTTATTACCTTAAAAGTCAGATAAATACTGTGATACACAAACCAATTGTGGAATTTTGTGGGATCACATCTAAAACAAAAAATATTTAATCGATCAAATTAATTTCACCAGAATAATTTCACAAGTATGTTAATTATCAATATCAGGATTTAAAGTTAATACCTTCAACTTCGAAATTCAATTTCAATAACTAATTCCGGAACACTCCAGCAAACGTTTGACCACTTTGAAGTCAGTTTTTGCAGCTGCATTGCGAATACTAACACGTATTCATGCTTTCAATGCTATTTTTAGAAAGCCCCGTTTGGTTTCCAGAAAAAACCGGTTTGCCATTAAAAAGATTGGACATTTTAGAGACAATTTGTTTACATTTTGTCTAACTATTTTGTGATAGATTCTGTCATGAGGCAACTGTTGCCAACACACTAAGGACAGGCGCAGACAGCTGAAGATTGAATTGGTATTCATGAAATAGCGTTATACTGTCAACCAGCCTCCTTTGTAGTGTTGTGCGTGTCTTGTTTTAGAAAAGTTGTGAACAATATCCATAACTTAATGACCTAGAGCCTGCCTAAAAAAGTTCTACTATTTTGTGATAGTTTTTTTTTTTTTTTGGCTTATGGACGCAACCACTGTGCATTGCTATATTTAAATTTAGAAGTTTTCCACAAACCTTATGTGACCTCATGCAGACCAAACTTGTTCTCTTTACACGGAGATACAATGTCCCAGATCGTATCCCACCCAACTACCTGGGCGTCGTACTGGACAGGAAACTACTCTGGCACGACATTATCACTGAGCGAGAAAAGAAGGCATCCATTGCCCTACGGCCCAGACAGATCACAAGAAGCTAAACTACGCTTGGTGAACACGGATAAGAAAAAGTAGAAGACAAAAGATCAGTTACAAGTTCCAACAACCTGTTTCGGAGCTGCATACCAGCAGCTACCCGTAATGATGGGTCATAAAGCTATATTAAAGCGCTTCTTTGAAATGAGGAGTATACTAGAGAAAACTCTTCCGGTCCCGAACCCAAGTGTTCAATATAATACCGTTCTGCGCGTATTCCAACCCACATCTGTAGCGTCCCGCCCCGATTCTAAACCCACCGTTCCGTTTCGATCTCGTCTATACTGTCCCGTTTAAAAACCCGAATATTCATTTTTAAACCGTTTCGATCCCGAATCCAAATTTCTTAGTTTAGTCCCATTTTGATCAAAAGCCATGTCCATTCCTTCGAACCCGAATCAAATTAATCTTGGCTCGTCTCCGAATCCAAATTTCTTACCTCCGACTCACGTCTATACGTTCTTAATTCAATTATCCCGTCCCGTTCCAATTCAAAACCTAAATTTCCCGTCCCGAACCTAAATTTCCCGGTTTAGTCACGTTTCAAATCCCGTTCGGTTCCGAGCTTAAATGCAAAATTCATAAATCCGCCTCATTCCCATTTTAAATTAAAATTTTTAATTCAATTCCGTATGTACCCGTCCCGTTTCAATTCCGAACCCACATTTTAAGGCTGGTTCCGTTCCGATCTCGACTCACGTCTATCACGTCTCATTAAAATCCCGAACTCACATTTTCATTTCAATTCTGTTCCGATCTCACGTCTATCTCGTCTCGTCTCGTTTATATGTTCTTGTTCTGATTCTGACCGACGTCTATCCCGTCCCGTTCCAGTTCCGAACTCACATTATTAGTTCCCTCCTGTCCGGAACCTAAATTTCCTGGTTTAATCGCGTTTTTATCCCATTTGGTTTCGCTTGAATCCAAATTTCATAATTCTGTCTCATTCCCATCTCAAATCCAAACATTTTAGTTCAATTCCGTACTCTCGCTTGCAAGCCCAGTCTATTCCATCTCGTTCTGTATTCAAACTCAAATTTCTCAATTCAATCCTGCCCTGATCTCAAGTCTATGCCGTCCCGTACCGCTCCAAAACCCAAATTGTCTATTCGATGATACTTATGTACATGTATCCCGTCCCGTTCTAATTCCGAACCCAAATTTTTAGTCTAGTCCCGTTCCGATCTCGATCCACGTCTATCACGTCTCGTTACCATCCCGAACCTACATTTTTATTTCATTTCTGTTCCAATCTCACGTCTATTTCGTCTCGTTACTTCAAACTCGTCACGAAGTAAAAATTGATACGTTCTTGTTCCGATTATGAACCTAAATTTATTTCAATCTCTAAACCTATCCACGTTTGTGCGGTCCCGTTACGATACCAAATTCTCCACCGATCTCACGTTTATTCCGTCTCGTTCCGCTCCGAAACCGAAAGTTTCCATTCACTCTTATCCCGATTCCGACCCATCACGTTTATCCCATTCTGTTACAATCCCGCAGCCAAATTTTAAATTAAGTTCCTTACTTACGTCCGAAAACTACAATGTCTCTTCTCCTTTACATCATAAATCCAAATATTTAACGAACAATTTTTCTCCCTTTTCCCCAATTCACAGCACGTTTGCCCCATCAAACATCATTGACGTCATCGGTGGATGTGGAGGATCGAAAGACATTACGAGAGGCCTTATATCAGGGTATATTTCATCGACATCGTCGCACGATATTTGCGGTTGGCAGTTTTTTGCGCATGTTGCGCAGTCGGAACTCGCAATACAATACAATACGCAGCTCCTCGGAGGGCGAGGACATTGATGAGGTTAGATAAGACATAAATCTATACATATATATATATGCATAAATCCTATGTACGATGTACGCACAGAACGCACATTCTATGGGCCAGAGGAACATCCGAATCAACATCAAGTAGAACAACGACAATCGGAATCGCTTAGAGACCAGCCAGCCAAGCCATAATGTTCGTTAGTTGTTTTCATGGAGTGTTTGTTTCGTTTACATTATTATAATATTATTACCACATAAAAAGGGCAGACTGATCATGACGATTGATACAGAAAATTCTTTTTCCTAATTGTGCTATATTTGATATTTTTTAAGGAAAAGCCCAACCAAAAAAGAACAAGAAAAGCAACCATAAGACTAGCCTCATGTTGTGTAAGCATTTAGAAAATTCATCTTAGTTTTCGTATGATAAAATATATTTAGTATTCCATGTTGTACACCTTGATCCAATGATTGAGAAACCAAAAAAAAAAAAAAAAAAAATATTCCCCCACAATTTAGACCTGAATTAAGGATTGTTGATTGGAATGAGACAAACCCAAACTAGCTACCACATTTGTGACCACAATATATGCAAAGTAATCTAACAAAACAAATTCAAATTTCATTTGAATTCATTAATATTTAATATAAATATTCGGGTGTGTCCCAGAAATCTCTAGAGGTTTTCGTGTAAACGTTAGCATTTCATATTAAAGCTGTTTGAATTTTTAAGTTAAGGGGCTCAAATATGCCCGGCTACTAGATTAGATGATAAAAGTTGAGCGATTTGAAACCGACTGCTCAAAGCCAAGTAGATTTGATGCGTACGGTTTTCCCTTCACATAATCTAGTAGGCGGTCTGATTCTTGGCACTTCGCATATAAAGTAGTCTCAGTTTAGTTCGAAAAGCAATCGTTTATACGAAAATCTCTAGAGATTTCCAGGACACCCCTAAATTAGAATAAATTTCAGTGGCTTACCAGAGTTCACAGGCGGTTAAGTGTTCGACCTCGGAAATTGAAAAATAGTATTTCTTATTTTTCCAGTTCTATTATCGTTTGTGTGTAGAAAGAGGCTAGGTTTTAATATGATATCCGACTTCTGCTATAGTTTTGAGCTTGAAGAATACAGTTTTGGGACTCAAAGTCTTATTTTTTGTGGAAATTCAAAGAATTCGTGAAGCCGAAGTGGCTTAGCTTGATAATATAACTAATTCTATATGATAATTTG
>JAEIFU010001533.1:0-65896 GCA_018904235.1 Lordiphosa stackelbergi | reverse complement strand
TTTAAGTCACTCTAGCGGGCTCGAATACGACTAACGCCAACTCGATAGTTCCGTGGGCAGCCCTGATAATCGATAAAAAAAAAAAAAAAAATGGTTGGTGAATTGTAATCAAACGAGAGAGAAAAGACGGCTTAAGACAAGAAAGCAATTAAAATAATTTAAACTAAATTAATCTCCAGAACATAGCTGTCGTTCCGTAAAGCAAAGTTACATGAGTGGGATTCTCTTTACAGTACGAACAATCATGAAAGTATTGATTTTGATTGATATTGATTGATTGATTGATAAACTGAACTTGTAACATATTCAATATAACTTTATATATGTAGGAAGGTATTTCCGGCTGATCCCATGAAGGGGGCCAATGCATTGACCTTACGGTCCTTAGTGAGGCTGGGTGTTTAATGGGGTACCATTTCCTTTCGAAATCCTGTTGGATTTTTGACGTTTCGCCAATGCTTGTTTGGGGGAACTTTTGGCTTTCTTCCAGAGAGGTGACACTTTGGGAGTGCAGATGATTTAGTCGTTTTCTCATGTTGCTGTTTTTAAAATCTAGGTGGGATTTGCTGTATTTGCTTTGCTCATGTTCATGGTTAGCCATCTAGATGGTTTTTGTTGCCATCTACTTCTTCCTCATTTATTTCAAAACCACGTACATGCTTAACCAAATTATGTATTTTTATGTATGCATGCATATGGTCACACTGAAAATATTTAAAATCAAAAACAACTGCTGCTAAAAAACAGTTAAGTCTGTATTGATTAAAAAGTAAACACACAAAAATGAAAAATATTGATGTGGCTTTCATACGCAAGACACCTGCAGACATAACCAAAGAGACAGATCCGCATTTTAATTCCCTAGTTCATTGCTTAAGCTAAGTTCACACAGGCAGATAATTTAGCCAAATTTTGAATAAAATAGAGATGATTGAAGATTTTACAGGATTTAAAACAAAAGCTATAGTTTCATACGCAAATAATTTGATCAAATATGCCCGAAAGTTCCACAATTTGCTTTATGTCCAAATATTTTTCAAAATTTGTCCAAATTATTTGCCTGGGTGAACTTGGTTTAGACGTTTTGCTTTAATCTCCAATCATAGTAACAAGTCGTTTAAAAATATCCTTCTCCTCACCTGTAAATTCATGCTTTACTTTTTTTTAAAATTGGCACGCAATAAATAAACAAAAAATTGCAGATGGCAAGGCGCTGCCAACTCAATTTTAGTGCCTTTCCAGCTCTCCCGGTGCGTCCTGTGGCGCAAATGCGCAAGTGCCCAACAAATTCATAATCCATCTACATGAGACAACCGATTGCACAAAACTATCTTAGTTGCGAAATCTATGTGGATTTCGATTTGAGCAAAAACAGGAACATGAGAAAACGGCCCCTTAATCTTGTCGTGACGATTACTGGACAGCTGCAGATGAGGTGTTCTAGGAGTTTGTGCCACTCCAGTTTCCTTACATCCTGCAGCTGCCTGATGTCGTGATTATGCCTACAAGCAGACTGGCAGTCTCTTTTTGGTCTATAGCATATAGTGTGAGTTTTTTTTAAAAATAAAATTTTTATTTTTATTTAAAGTAAAAATAATAAATAAAAATTATTAAAAAAAAATTTAAATTAAATTAAATATTTATTTAATATTAAAATAAATAATTTAAATAAATATAAAAAAATTTAATATTTATATAAATAATTATAAATTATAAATTAAATTTACAAAAAGAGATGTTTTAAATTTTATATTAAAATATTATATAAAGAAAAAAAATAAAATTAAAATTTAAAAGGGTGAAACCTCATAAAACTCTAGAGGGGTTCACTCCGGAAGTTCGAAACTGCGAGAACTTTTTGGGTTCGGGTTCACGGAGTGGGTTCAGAAGGACGCTGATCCCTAGGTTCGGGTTCGAATCGGGGTTCAGGAACAATTTTGCAAAGAAAACATGTACTTAAATTGAAACTATAAAAAAATAGTTGGAAACAATCAACAGTGCGGCTTGATAATATGTTATTTCGAGCTTGGATCATCCACCGTTCTAGCTAGGCTCCAGGTCAATAAGTCATGGAGCAATATTATATATAATATTAGAGATTAAATTTGAGCGGTGTTAGGAGATAGTCCGTATTAAGATTGTTCCATAGGAAGATTCCGCATAGGAAATCACAATATTTAGAGCGAGACGGACATTTTCCTAAACGCACTCTAAAAGCGTAAGTGAGAGCAAACAGCTGACGAATTTCAGACAGAAACGGAGTCGACTGCACAACCGTTCAGTCCATATATTCTAAATTTAAGTTTGTTCATATCTTTTAAACAAGACGCACACACACCACTAAGGAGGTGGACTGTACAACTGTTTCAAGAACCTCGCTGGTTTTATCATCAGCGTTTTGCCTATCTTCAGCAAGTTGTCAATTGTATGGCTGTTTGGGAGTTCCAAATTGACAGAAGACTTTGTGCATTGTGTGTGCACCCATTTCAACCTTTCTGATTTAGTGGGCAAATTCTTACCCTCAGGCAACGCAATGTATAAATGAATCAATAGTGTGTCTTCCAGTAATCTTTCATTATTGCTGACTGGATGAAACAAATATATAATTAGAAAAAAAGCTAGACTGATTCTTGTGTTAAAAGGCTAGTAATTCGACATTTTAAGTTCTTTTCACAAATCGTTGTTTCCACAACTTAGCTTAAAGATTGATTTTATCATTATCAGAAAATTTGGAATTAATATTAATTATTAATTCTTATTTTTACCGTTCTTAAAACTTTTATTTATTAGTTCCTTTGAATATTATAAAAAATAAGGCAAAATGTTTCTTTGCAAGCTGTTTTTATACCAAGCCTTAAAAATTGTGGGAAATGGAAAATTTCACATTTATAGCAGCTTGAGAAAAATGTAATAGATAATCATTTTTAAGCCGATCCCCTTTTCAACTTTTTTGCTCCGGTTCAGGTTCGGGTTCTGAAAGAAAATATTGTTCTGCTCCGGTTCAGGTTCGGATCGGACTTTCCCAAAATACCGGAGTCTCCGACTCCCGGAGCGGTTCAACTCCGAAAGTGGAAAGGAAAGAAGTGGTTTAGAGTAATAAAGAAGATGGGTAAAACTGAGGGGTAACAGGTAAAGGTAAAATTGGCTATACAGCCCCTCAAAGGGTCCAAGCCAAGCTTCTCACAATAGTAGTAAATATTAGGTGTAGATCAAACGGGTAGACCGAACGGTCGGAGAAATCGCGAAGTATAAATGTATAATGAATTCAGATTATCATCAAGATTTTATTGATAACCATGGTATCACTGATAGTACAAGTTTGCTAAATATGTATTATGATTAAAAAACGGTTAAATCAACGGGTGAAAATTGCAAAATGGTGTAATTAGTTCAGGCTTTTCATGAAGATTTAACAATTGGCAATTCAGGACTGGGTGAGCCCTCTCTTAAAAAAAAAAAAAAAAAATTTTAAAATCGGTTAAAAACCAAGGCCGGAAAAAAGGGTAAAAAAGAGGTAAAAAAAAACCACAATAAGCATTTTCAAGCAAAAGATAGTCGTTTAACAGGTTTAAAAATAAATTCACAAAGAATCCCTGGAATTCAATTTGGATAAAGAATTTATATAATTCTCAAAACTGCCAAAACAAAAAAGCCAAAATTGTTTTTAGAGAAAAATTTTTAAATATTTAAATAACCGGTTAACCTAAACAATTTTTAAACCCAGGTGGGAAAAAAAAAGCCAATGTTAAAATTAGAAGTACAAAAGTCAACAGTCAGACGGACAGAAAAAAATCTGTTATCAAGTACTAAAAAGCTTAGCCAAATGTTAAGTTATTCTCGGAAGCGACAGGTTTTAAAGAGCGTTACGTACCGGAACCTCAAATACTTACCCTTAGATAAAATATTTGCACACATTTATTTTTAGTTAACTAGTATGTTTTTATTCTTCAATAATTTATTTAATTTATCAAATACTAAAGAACTCGAGATTTAGCTTAAAGTTTAAATTTCTATGAGTTCTTGACCTGAAAAATAATTCATCAATAAATTGTCTCCAGAGCCTAATCCAATCTTTACCTCAACATGCTGTACTCACTCTCAGTATCTAACAAACACAATTAAAAGAAGCAACATGAACAAATTTCTCCCCTCACCATACCAGGGGAGGCTCACCCACATCTTCATCATCATCATCCTCATCTGTTGGCCTGGGTGCTGCTGTGCCGGCACGTTGCCTTTGGCTGGTGTCCTTGAACTAGAAACCCGTTTAATTTAACTGTTGCTGTTAATTGCTGACAGCAGCGACGTCGACGCCGAGTTTACGTCATTAAAATACTCCCGACCCCGGCCAATGGCCGACTGAGCTGCTGCACCCGCCTGTGGCCGCAACTGGAAAACTTCATTTTGGGTAATTTTCGGCAGCCTTTGTTTCTCATTTTCATTTTCATTCATTACAATCGCCTCCTGGCGAGTGCGGGGCGTTAATTTGTGTGTGTTCCGCCATGCCAGAGTGTTCCGCTGGAATTGAAACACCGTAAAAAAAGGATGTAGATGGTGGTTGGAGAGCGGGCAGGTCAGTGGAAAAGAGAGCACGGTATGGGCCAAGTCGAAAGGGCGAGCGAGACGGAAAACGGGCAAACACACTGAAGCAGGACGCATGCGCCTAGCCTCCGCCGTCGCCGCCGCCTTGTTTCCCCTGCTACGAAGCAGCGTGTGGAGGGCTAAAGTTGAATAATGGCAGACCCGGTTGAGGTCTCGGTCTATGCTCGGGGCTGGCTGCGTTGACGTTGACGTCAGCAGCGACGCTAGCCGCAGGGACGAAATTTGCATGCGCCCAAAATCGGGTTAACTAAATGTACGAGTGTGTGTGTGTGTGTGTGTGTGGGTAGAGCAGCTTTTGCTGGAGGGAGACGGCTGGCTTCAACAATATTGCTGTATTTTTGAAATTCCAATTTGCATATTTTGATGTGCGTCGACGGTTCGACGCTTTCAACGACCGACTTGACTTGACTTGCCTCCTTTTTGGCAATTTTCACAATTTTATCAAATGCGCCCACTGAGAATATACCGAAAATTGCGCCCGATAGTAGGCTATATATTTTATGTTTGTCACAACAATTAAACAACTGAAGTGGCGAAAGCAGTGGCCACCAGTGGCGGGGTTATTCACCTCTCTTCGTCAGCAGACACTTCCTCTGCTCACAGAGCTTAATGAAAACAAAAAGGCAGCAAAACAATAACCACAATACCGTCGTCACCTTGACCTTGAGACCCACATTTAAAATAATTCACTCGTTAGCGCAGCAGCAGCAGCGGCAACCTCATCATCATCAGCATCATCAGGACGACGAGGAGAGGCAAATGCAAAGTAAAAACACAGAGACACCGAGCCATTATCTCATCAACGAAAATGAAAATGAAAATGAGCGCAGCTCGGCTACACCCCCCACCCCACCCACCTAAAACCACCCTCCTCCTCCTCCCATCAGCTGCGAATGCTCTCATTATCATTTATTCATTTTCAGTTTCATTCATTCCCATTCATTTGGCGGCGGCATTGGCGCCTGGGCGCTCTCTTGTGGCTTTCGCCCAAAACAAACTAACGAACGAGCGCTGGAAGCGCCAAGCACGAGGACTACGACGCGAACAGCAACAGGAACAGCCGCTCCAGCCGCTCCAGCAGCACCAGCAGCGAGTGGGTTGCAAAGTAAATTTTTAATGGGCGAATGAAATTATAGCCCAGTGTTGGGGATTCCCTCCACCCCCTCCTCCCTCCATCACCCAGGCTGAAATAAATGAAATGAAACAAGCGGAGCACAGCAGCGTGGAGCAGCGAACGTGGCTGGCTGACTAACTACGAACTTGGCTCATTTTCACACACAACACAGCACCAGCAGCAGCAATGACGTAGCCGGCTTCGCCTGTTTAATGCAACAGTTTTTTCTTTATTTTTATTTTTTTTCTTCATTTATTTTTTGGGCAAACTCATTGCAGCCGAACAAAATGAAAGCGAATTTCAAAGTCAAAGAAGTTAAATTGAATTTTAAAAATGAAAACAAATGATTGACATTTGTTAAGCTAAAGATTGGGAATAATAAAAGGATTAGGAGCTTGTCATTGACTGATGTCAAATTTCTACAGCAATTTGTAGCGATGGGATTTTGGTTTCTAAATTTACACACAATTTACAAGGTTTTCTATTTACACGGTTAACTATTTACAATGTATCTATGCGGTTTGTCTCTACAAGTTTTGTCGATACGGTTTTTTTCGATCTGTCTGTCTATCTCGTCCATTTTATACAAAAAAACAAAAAAAATTTTGGGGGTATAAAAGTAAAGAAGATACCATAAAATTTTACTTTTCCGCTGCCGTCCGCCACTATCAAATCGAAATTCCACCAGATCAATCATTGGCCACGCCCCTCCCGCCCCCGCAATTTGGAAAAAACGTTATATCTCCTACAGTTTTTAAAGATAGACAATTCGTAGCTTCCAAGAGATAGTTAGTAATTAGCAGAATGAAGAGATTTGTCGAAAAATGATAAAGATCGGAAGAACGGTTGTCAAGTTATGAGCAAAAAGTGACCACTGCCCCCGCTACCACCCTCCCACCAAAAAAAAAAAAAAGTTGCATACTTTTGGATGGTCACCTAAGGAACGCAGGAACACTGTTAAACATGTTTTTCATGAGTAACGGGTATATCGAAGTCGGTAAAGATCGACTTTAACTTACGCTCTCGTTTGCTCAAACTTGAGAACCGTTCATCCGATCTTTATCATTTCATGAAACTAATAATATTAAAAGATGTTAGCTAGTCTTGCACCGGATTTGCTTTTAACATTGAATTATGATTTCGAACTGTGTTTTATATTCACCACGGATGCTTTGCTTCGCGTGTCTTCATAGCAAATTTTGTATTAGCAATTCCGTTTGAACAACATTTACTATTTGGGTATTACAAGTTACCGAAAAATTATACAATAAATCGTATGAGTAAAATTCCTGTCGTTGCCACCAAGAAAAAGTAAAATTTCAATTAAAATTGTCTTGGCTGGACAAATCGTGGTACGCCAAGATGCCCTGAACTAGAAGTATTTTAATGATTTTATCTGTTTTTCTGTCTTTATAAAGCACTTTACTAATAAAATTTATTTCTTAATTTGGTGAAGCTTGTTTTACCCTAAATGGTCAATGTTGTTCTAAGGCAATGGCTAGTACAAAATTGTTTATAAGTCGCGAACCAAGTCTTTGTTGGCAAAACTGAAAACGCAGATCTGTATATTATTAGATCGGGTTTATGGCCTATATGAATTGATTTGTGGGTGAGTCTAAGAATGGTACGTAAACTCGCGGTTTTTTGGCTGTCGAGTAAAATTTCTTTGGTTATGCAACAGCCCATTATATCATCACAAAAAAATCGATTTTTTAATGAAAATCTACCGTGCGCTTTTTTAAAGTTATCGTTTTATATTCAAAATTGTGGTTTACCTTCTTCGGGAGGTACCATAATCTATTGCACGATTGAAGTGAATTTTATATTGCGTTCCCAATGACCATGTCCACATTTGCGTGAGTTTTGAGAGAATTTTATCTTAAACCATTTAAATTCCGTTGAATTGTTGTCGTTGTGTGTTGCAAGTCCAAAGTAGCCCGTAAAACGCGAACCGAAGTTTTTAAAAAAACTGGGTATGAGGTTATGAGTACAGAGGTCCCTTTGGCATAATTAAAGGGTCTTATGCCGGGGTTTTTTAGTGTTTGTACTGTGCTGCATGAACTGTCTACAAAAGAAAAAAATAGCAGGAATATTGGACTAACCAACTAAGCAGGAAACAAAATCAGTAAACGCGAAAAAAACATCACACCAAAAATTAAAGCAAATCTGATGCAAAAAACTGGCTAACATCTTATAATATTACTCATATGATAAATGGGTACAAAGCTTTAAAGAGTATAACTCTGAACGGTAAGAGCATATATGGATTTCTTGGTTTCAGTTTAAAAATTTAACCATCTTTTAAACTGCATCATTAGTTTTTTCAACTTTCATAGAAATTTTCAAAGTCTTTTTCTTTTTTACCTATAACAACATGTTATACACAATTCTGAGTGCTTTAAAAATATGCCAATTTCGAGCTTCAATCAAACTCAACTGAGCTAAAGACGGATGATTGTAAAATCCCTACTTAAGTCAATGCTTTTCCACTTGGTTTGAGCAAATTCCTTATGGTAGAACTATTGCTCAACGAGTGTTTTAAGGGAGTATAGTGCCGTATCTACCGAGTTTTCTTGGAAGTAGGAGTGCTGGTTGGCCAACATCAAGTGTACACCTCTGTCTACAGAAGCGTTGGCCAACGAGAGCGAGGACAAAAAATGAGAGTGTGTTGATGTGCAAAAATATATCGTTGTGAATTTGCTACGACCTTCCGCATCAAAGTCTAGCCAGCGACTGAAAGAGTTTTTGCTCTTTGCTCCTCAGCTTCGGCAAGCGTTCGGCTCGTTTATGTGTAAATAGCAAAATGTCTTAGCCCCCCTGGGGGAATCCAGTGACCAACGCTGGTCTACAGCCTTAGCCAACTCATGCATTTTCATTTTTCGTTGATTTTACCGACGATTTCTGACATGTCGACCTCTATTGGCGATCCTATACGTTCGCTGATTGATGGTGCTGTTTTCCCTTTATATTTATTTCCTTTCTTTGCCACTGTGGAGCAAATTTCCACTACAAAGTACATTGTTTTGACTGTTTTTATGTGTCACGGTTTTATGTGTATAATGAATCCAGAAATGAGACAAAAACTAGGCTATTTATTGAACCACCCTCGTATAAGAGACGTTCGTACAGTAAAGTTAGATATTCCTTAGGTGTAGGCTTGCTGGTTGACCAGCATCAGATATTCTTCCTTGTGTTTAATGTGTAGGTTCTGAGTTTTCTCTAGCGTCTTGAGTAGAAAGTAGGTGAAGCTGATCGGTCCTAGAGGGTCACTTTCCTGATTTTGAAAGAAGCCCAGATGTCCTGCATTATATATGAGGAATTCGTTCCGTTGGGAGGCAAGCTAGCAAGATTGTATGTTGACTGCTTTACTTTCTCTGTCCAAGTGCTGTCATGGCGTTTAAAGTTGTCTTTGAATTCTTGACTGCCAAAAGAGCAGTTTCCGAGTACTGCACCTCATGTTTCTCCACACAAGTCCAAGCCATTTCCCAAGTCAATTCCTTCGCTCATTGCTCACTTAATTACTTAACTGTCTTTAACTTTTATCTACCGTCTCATTCAATTCCCAGGGGCAGGACAAAAATTTGCCAATTCGTCTCACCCACACGTAGTCACGATATCAAACATTTTCAATCTGAACATTTGGCAATCTGCTGTGCCTTTTGTTCGACCCCAACACACACAGAGCAAAAGTCATTTCTCAGCTCAAAAGAAAAAGCCAACGAAAGTTGACAAAAAAAAAAGAAAACCAATTGACATGGCAGGCAAAGGACCAGACTGACCCTTTTTTCTTGTTGGCGAAAAGAAAATCACTGAAGTGCAACCTTCTCTCGTCTCTCGACTCGGTTCTTCATTTTGGCTTTTGCTGCCTGGTTGATTTTTGCCAATGTTTGTGATTAGAATCGATTCCCAGACACGCATCGTTGGCAATGAATGGCTTATGGTTGCCAAAGTGTCGCCATTTGTTCGATCTCCGTCTTCATATATGTTTCAATTGATGTTTATGCCTAATGGGTTTTTATTTTCTGTGCAAATGAGATTAAAGAACATTGACGACTTCAACTAAATGAAAAGCTTTTTCGGCAATGAGCAGAAGAAAAGAAAAATGGTAAATTTCCAGTACATTAATATGGCAGCCGATAAGAAAAAGAGGGAGCCAGCGAGGGGGCGTGGCACATACATGTGTGACATATCACATGACATTTTGCGCGTTGTATTTTCAAAGAGTTTTTTTTTCGCACAAATTTCGCTTGCCTCGAAATTGAATAAAACAACCTGAAATGACAAACGAAGGCTGAAGGGGGGTGGTTGGGTAGGGCAGAGGGTGGAGGGTGAGCGTGCGTGTGTGTGTGTGTGTGTATGTGCACGTGTGCACCCGTAATTTTCCATTTGTGAACTTTTCCCTTTTTGCTCGGTGTGTGTAGATTTTCACGCTTCCGGCATGCGAGGCAACATTGATGATGGAGAAGCTGATGGAGATGGAGTCAGAGCAGCCGCAACTTGACAGCCCGATAGACATACAGACCAACAACAGCACTAACAAGCTCTCTCTCTTTGTGAGTGAGTGTGCGTGTGCGTGTGCGTGTGAGGGTGTCAATTTGCAAAAAAAAAAAAAATCGCGAGCCTTAGTTAAGGTTGGTCTTGTCCGAACTCGAAGTACCCATTAGTCAGTAAAGTGTTTAATTAACATTAGGTAAATCACTTAACAGAGCTTTAACAGAATGTTAAGTTAACAGTGAAAGCAAGAGGTTTACATGATAATTTGGTTCTGCCTTTATCACAAATTCAATATACCCTTATTTGCTCTCTAAAAAACCGCCAAACGCGACTGGCAAGAATCGAAGTTGAAAAATAAATGGGAGACAATTTCGTCCTGGAGTCCTGTCGTGTCCTGTTTGTTTATGCGGCCTATACGCGTTAAAAATAAAAAATGGCTGCCAACCATGTGTGTGTCTCTGTGTGTGTGTGTGTGTGAATAAGATATTTTAGTGACTTGTGTCACAGCGCGTGCAAATCCATCAAATGTGGAACGCCATCCCCCCATCCACCATCCGCCACCTCCACTCACTTTTGCTTATTTGTAATGGGATCACAAACACACTTCAATTTCATTTGTGATGCTTTACGCACAAACACACAGACAGTGTCAGCAGCAGTAGGAGGGGAAGGCGGGGGCGGGGGGGGAAGCGAGCGTATCAATCACAAATTAATGAGATGTGAGTGCCGCACAGTTTCTCAGCATCAGCTTCAGCTCCAGCTTCAACTGTCAGTTTGCCATTTTCGTATTTCGCTTTTAGTGCAAAGGACCCAAACGAATTTCGCTCATGCAAATGCCATTTCTCAGTCCAAATTACACACAATTCATCACATTTCGTTTGACTGGCGACGAGTTGGGTCTGTCGATCAGGCATCGAAGTGGGTACTGTTGCCATTTCATCTCTCCAATTGGTTTGAGAGTACCCAAAACTTAATGGGCTTTATACACTTCCTGCAATATTAGTGGTAATTGAAGGTTAATTTTATTTGTTTCTTTTTAGATGCTGGAGGAAGGAAAAGTTTTTTTAAAAATATTGAAATTATTGGCAAGGAAATTGCTGGGAAATTTCTGAAAAATATTGTAAATCGAAGCTAGTTTATAATAGCTGACTCAATTCAAAACTTGGATGGATTGGTAAGCCGTGATACTTTCGGGCACTGACAATGGTTCGACTTTTACAATGTTACAATTTACCTCACATTTTACGTGAATCCTAAAATTCTCAAGTTGGACTGCTTTCCCATGGATCACGATTTAATGAATGTGTGTGTAAATCTCACAAAGGATCTGTTCAAATATCGCTGGGTGGACAACAAATTCTCCCGGAACCCCACCCTTCTGGGAACTGGGCATCTACCTTAAAGACAACTGTCTGACGATTCTCATCTGTGTTATAACCAATTAATTGCATTCGGAGTGGCAATTCTGGTCCAATGAGAGTAGCATTCTCTCGTAACTCAACAACCGCGATCTAAAAATCAGCCCAAGTACAAAACCATCTCGCAATTCTAATTCATATGTTTGAACGGAGTGCTGAATTCTCACCCAATGATTTCTATGATCTGGCTTGAAAAATGATGTTGTTTAGCAGATCAGCATGGGTGGCAAATTTAAGCATTCCAAATATTTAAATATTTTTTAAATTTTTTAATTATGATTGAAAAGTTGATTGACAATTTTGGTTTAGCTTAAGTACATTCTGAACCATTCATGATCTATTAGATCTCATTTTAAGATCGAAATTTGGGTGGTTGGGAGAAAAAAATTTTTGTGGGGGGGATGTACATTTCAAAGGCGAAAACAGTAGTACAAGTAGAGCCTTTACTTTCAATATTTTTTTTCATAGTATTACAATTTTGGAGTTACCTATAAAATTCAACTGCACTTCATTTCCTGCATAATTTTCAACCAATTTTTTGATCAACATGAACTCCAAAATATATAAAACTATTGCAATATGTTTAAGTTTTGGCAACAATCTATATTTGAACTTTGGTTTTTGCGTTTCTCCTCTTATTCGTATGTACATCTTTGTCAGTCGCTTACAAGCTCTCTGCAGAACGGACGCACATGTCTTAAATAAACTTATTCCTTGATCTTATGTGTTTGCCTTTTAATTCCACAAAAATATAACCCACATAAACTAACTGCGTGTTCATTTTAATCATCAAGTTAAACGACATTCTGAAATTTTAGGTTGAGCACAAATGCCTTTGACCGTCCAGTGCGATTTTCTTTAAAAAACTCAATTCTACACACAAAACGTAGAAAGGCTCTGAGAAGGGCGATTATGCAAAAAGCGAGCAATATTTCGAAAATTTATTAAAATCCACATTTCACAAGCGGTTTCCGTAAACCAGACTGTATACATACAATAAAATTTTTCAACAAGTTTTGTAAACGAATCGATTGCTGTGTCAAACTCGTCCGATTTTGTTATATTTTATGGAAAACGGGAATGGGATGCTTGTCCGATTGCTGCACAAGTAATAAAGATTAATTTTTGGGGGGGCAAATTTTTTAAAAACGCTCGTGGTAAGGAGTTTATAATACACAAATCTCGCGAATTTTTTTATTCAAATTTTCGCGTTTGCTTAATAAGCGGCGCTAAATTGAATCAATTTTTCTCAATTAAATAATAAAAATTTGATACAAAATATCATGCGATTTTTGTATTTAGAAAATTTAAGAAAAATTAAAAAAGAACCCAAAAAATTAAAATAAAAAAAAAAAAAAAAATCATATTAAAAATTGGCGTCTTATTTCCTTATAAAAATGAAACAGGGGCCCCAAAAATTAGTTTTCTTGTCTTACTTCATTTCTTCTTTTGAGGACTTATTTCTATTTTTAAAATTTTATTTAGGAAATAATGCCTCCAAAAACAAATAACGCCCCCAAATTTTTGGTTTGGTTTTTGGTTTTTTTGTTTTCTGTATAAATTGTTGGGGCCTTATTTCATTTTATTTTTAGGGCCTTATTTCGCAGAGCCCCTCAATTAATAATCATTAAAAAACTTGGCGGGATGTTGTAGAGCAAATTTTGGAAAATTTTACCTTCAAGTATAACATAATCTCAAATCAGAAAATGTTGTACACGTCATTTGTATTTTGCTGTTGCCCTTTTAAGCTCTGTTGGTTAAATTGCTCAAAAATTGTAATGTATTCTTATTTATTTGACATTTGACAAAAATAATTCACATATTTGTAGATCAAAACCGGGAATTTTAAAAAGTTAATTAAAAAGAAATCTTGGACGACCGCCTTACTTAAATGTATTATAATTCGTTATAATTTACGGTCCATCGATGAAATTTTTCTCAATTTTTATTATTTCGGTCAAATTTACTATTTTGTCTTTCCACGATCTTCTTTCAATTTTAAGTACACACTTATATCCCTTGCCACACAAATAATACTGGGTGACTCCATTAATAAACAGTTGGAAATACTAAAAACATATATTGTTCAATAGAGACTTGGGTACCGGCTATTGTTATCAAATCACGAAGCGCGGTGTGGAGTGGTTGGGGGTACCCAGTCTAAAACAAGAGTTAGGAAAATTGAGATCGATGAAAAAGGAAAGGTTCATACGAGTCGCCCACGATTTTGGTTTGATCTTGCTATTCGCTATTTTCATCATAAACGGACTCATCTAATATGCAAACTTGTTGTAGCGAATACATTTATATATACATTACTAGCTGAACCCGCCGCGACTTTGTCCGCGTGCAAGATTTTAAGAAATTGTAGAAATTGTGTTCGAAAGGATCCAAGCAAATTTTCTAGACGCTCGAAAATTCCGGAATTATATATTAATACTGATATATTCATAACTCTCCACCCCCGCCCTGAGTATACTCCCCCTTCTTTCTGTCTTTCTAACACATGTCTCCCATAGCAGCTATCATCTGTCTCAGAGAGCCAAAACTCATACATACAACACATTCTAATTTGTGTAAGTGTGAGTCTTTCCTTTCTCTCTCTCTCTGCGCTCTTCATTTTATGTGCCCTATATAAACTTTTCTTTGTATTTTTCAAACACATCGCGGACAAATTTTCCAAATATTCTTTCTTAGTGCATAACTAAACGCAAACTAAAGCAGTTTTGGCTGTGGGTTGATAATATGTCAGTCGGGCCTACAGATTTATAAGTATAGATTAACTAAATATACACAAGCGCATGTTCGTAACATTCCGTCGCATATGTACATTATATACATTTTAACCCAAGCGTACCCAAACATCAGCTCTCATGTGTAATCCGAGATCTCTAGTTTATTTGAACGCACACTAGCATTGCTTGCCAAAAGCATAAGTGTGCCTAATGTACATATGTATATGCATTCGTCTCATTCTCAAGATAAGGCTTTTAACCAAGATATTCATATACACACAGTTCAGTTGAGTTTTGTTTATACTCGAGGCAGGGTGGCTAAAATGGACCTGTCTGGTCAATCGCTAATAAGTTTTGGTCCTCTTTTACAAATATTGAAACTTTTCTGTGATGTTTGCATCGTCATTTGACAGTCCCAACTTTAATTGATAAATATCAATCCTTCTTAAAGTCTTGAAAGAAAACTTAAGAACTTAAACTTGAACTTAAGAATCACATTTCTTATGCGTCTTTACTTGATATGGCATCGATTTAATAATTTACAATAATATTGACGGTAAAATTATTGAGAAAAATATTAGATGATAATATGGGTAATTTTTTTAACAGAACCTTTGTTCCTATTTCGGTTTGGTTTGGAAGTTTCCTAACTTATAAAGTTTGCTTCAAGATACCCAAAGTTACCAGTATCGAACTCATGATAAATTCGATCTATTAAATCGCATTTCTTAAAATAATCGGAGCATGTTTTCAGTCAGATCACTTTTCTCAAAAAAGGTCCGAGAAGGACTGGAATATACGCCTCGCTCTATGACCTACGAATTTGTAATAAGCCGTTTTCAAAGGAACGATATTACGTTGTGATATATCTTTTGTAAGGGCCTATTGTACTTGGAACTAGAATTTAATAAAAATAAACAACCCGCAACTGTTTTATTTATAGTTCACAAAAACTACTTTCCATTTGTTCCTAAGAAATGGTAACTGCCTTGAACCAGAAACCTTGATGCAGGTAGAGAGAACGTATAATGACATATCCGAAATTAATATATACTCCCCAAGCAAAGTGAAAGAACCACAATAAGGGATTATGGAAGAACACATTAGGTCTACACTTAGAGAAAAAGCTTGATACAAAGTTTTGATACCAAAATACGGTAAGACGGAATATTCTTGGATCCAAGCTGAAAATACTGAAATCAAGCTCAGAAATTCGTGCTGACATTCGAAGTCAAGATGAATTGTCTTTTCAAAGCAGTTTTCGCCCCCAAAAATCAAGGAAAAATCTAAATTGCCGATTTCTGTCCCGCCGTTTACTAAATTTAAAGTCATTCGATACCTTAAGGATGGATAGTTTTGTGTTCCAAGCATTAAAGTTCTTGTTTCGCTTATATTAGAAGTCGCTTTAGGAAAGATTGTTACTAATTCAAGTACACTCGAAACGATATGATTGTACTAGATTTCTATATGAGGAATATTTCTGCGTTTGTGGATGATACTAGAGCTCGTAGTCTTTACTTATGACATATTTCCATTTCATTTACATATATGAATGGTAAAGTTACACCCTGTCAAAACTAACTTCTTCTTGTAAAACAACCACATAAAGTCCCCCCACTATTTCAGCTTGATGCCAATCAGCGTTATTAATGTTACAGCTGACTTTTTACTAACTGTTCAGATAATTTTTCTATCCCCCATCCCAGCTGTATCAAGGCTTACCAAATTTTGCAGTTACAATTGTTATCTTATCTGCCAGATCAAACTAATCTCACTCATTGTTCTCGAACTGAAGACCATAATCGAGTCCATTCTTTGACCAAATACAGTAGCCATTATAATTGTAAGTACACATTCCCCTCAATATCCATTCAAGAACTATCAACCTTACCTTGTCATAGCTGCTTGTCATGAACTACCCCCTTCTACCCCCTGCCCCTAGCGCCAGCAACAGAGCCAACAATTTGCCAAAGTCTTTGCCTCAGCCACAAATTGCGCAGCGTCATAAAATGTAAAATTTTCAATTGTCTACAATTTGTGCTCTTCGCAGTTGAACTCGACTGAACTTCACCGATAGCCAGCATACATTTTTATGGTCGCTTACAGTTTGGCAGCCGTTGGACGCTTACATTGTTCACATGCGGCTGCTGCTGGTGCTGCTGGTGCCTGGCAAGACTTGCCACTAACTTGGCTGAAAAGCAAAGTATTAGAAATACAATAAACTGGAGTCAAAGTGAAAAGTTTTACGCAGTGGCGGCTGCTGTTCCAGCTCCAAAGAATGAAGGAAAAAACTTTTTGCAAACAGCAAAGTTTACTGGCGCCCGCAAACGATGAGAACTACCTTTTTGGTGGCAGGCAGGGGGAGGACAGAGGACGGAGGAGCCACAAAAGCGCTACCACAAACAACTTTGTTTACCTCATATGCCTGAATATGTGCGATGCGAAACGAAGACTGTTTGAGGCGCGGCTTAAGAACTTTTAACAATGCACAAAGGCAGCAAAGTGATTTCTTTCATATTATTAACTTCAGCTGAAGAGTCGCATGTGTGTGTGGGGCTTACGAGCTGAAGTGGCCATCAGCTTGCCATCTTTATGCTTCCCTTTGCACCATTGTGTCATTTGACCGTAGAAGTTACGCATGCGTAAGCCCAAGAAAGATTATTTAGCTTCAACTAACACGCTCGACGTTCACGCACAAACTGAATTAACCGAGGTTGGGCAGGATCTCTGGCTCAACAGCTGTGAATGGGCTTAATTTATGCAGCCCGCTTGTGAAAGGGGTTGCCCAGGTAACCCAGGCAGCCCGAACCACTGATTGTCTCGGGCGTTTACGCAGGCGCATAAATTACTCAAACCCCTTGGCAGGTCACGTAATGCCCACATCAATCGTGGCCTAGCGAATTTGAATGGCAAATGTTGAGACCTTTTCCGTTTTGACTGCTTGGGCTTATCAGCTGACAAATTTCAATGCCTTGGCTAAGTCCCTGTCGTTTGATTGATGAGCAGGCGTTTATTTTTTATTTATTTTTTTTGTGCGAAAAGAGCTTAAGGTTTTGGGAAGGTGGGCTGGAATGATGGCTTAGGAAATAAGAGAAGTTTTGGTATTGTAAATCAAGGCCCAAAACCCTTTCCAAATATTTAGAATTAAACATTATTTATTGACTGCAAATTATGTTGAATTTTACTCAAGGAATTTTTGGGCGATTTATTTTAAATTGATTTTTGTGAAGATAAAGATTTATGGAAAATTAGCCCTCTTCTTCCCACATGAAACACAAAAAAAAAGAGTGAATGTCTTGGGACACACGGCACGAGCGAAGCTCTTGAAGAAAATAAATATGATTTAGAATTTCAACACTTGCATTACGTCTGTGTGTGTGTGTCTCACTTCTCGATACTGTACTCATAATTCTCGATACTCAATTTTCAATACTCAATTCCCAATACCAAATTCGGTACTCAGTACTTCTAAGTTCCGAGTACTCAGTACTCAATACTCAGTACTCCATATGAGTATATCAGTCATATCAGTCCACGGTTCTGGATACTCATTACTCTACCCTCATAACTCGATACTCAGTATTCGATACATAGTCCTCGATACTCACTACTCGATTCTTAATTGTCGATTCTCAGTACTCTTATACTCTATACTCAGCACTTGATAATGAGTACTCAGTACTCGATACTCAGTATTCGATTCTCAGTAGTCGTTCCATTACTCAAATATCTGCGAAAAAAATTTATAAAAGTTTTGGGCCGATTTAATCCGATGCTGCACTTCTTTTCGAGTCCCGCGAGAATCCCGTCCTACGCCCATCTCTATTGTAGTTCACATGTGTCGCTGCGGTCCTCATATTCTAACACATCTTGGCCGTTTACATAATATACACTAAGGCAAAAATGTTATAAAATTTTAATATTTCGGGCCGATTTCTGTTCTCCCAGATAGTTGCTATGTTGAAGATAATCATTATTTACACCGTTATTTTTTAGTTTATGGAAAAGTGTCACGTAGAAGATGTGAAATCGGCCCTTACTCTTTGTTTTTAACATTTTTACCAGAGCCCTGCAACGAGTACTTATTTTTCGATCACACTTGCGCAATTACTTGTTTTGTTTGTGCTCTCCACTTTAATTTGACACACACGAAATGATCGCAAGACACGCTTAATAATGTAGCAAGCTCGCAGCTAAACGAGTTTCAGCGAGCTTTACGACAGCCACGCGCGAGTCTTAAGCTAGCTACACTCTTAACCATTTGCTACTTACTCGTGTGTGGTGTAGTTAATACTATTAAAAACCTGTGTAATCCGGGTTCGAACCCGCGAATATTTTCTGGGGTTACGGGGGGGGTTCAGAAGGTCGCTCAACCTACGTTCGGGTTCGAACCGGGGTTCAGGAATAATTTTGAAACAAACTTTGTGCTAATTTCCCTCTTTCAGGTAGCTGCTATGTGTCAGATCTGAGTTACTTTATGTGACATATGGCTCTATGAAGAAGATGAGAAATCGGCCCTTTAACATTTTATTCATGTATGGAAGTTTGGAGGCTTGATATTCGAGCTTGGATCGTCGAACGTTTTAGCAGGCTCCAGGTCAATAAATCATGGAGCAATGAGTATTAGAGATAAAATGTACACTGCCTCTCAATCTTGAGTGGTGATAATCGATAGTCATTGAGATTCTTATTGTCCGTAAAGGAAATCACAGTTAGAGCGAGACGGGCGTATTCCCAAATGCATATAGAGAGCGTAAGTGACAACAAACAGCTGACTAATTTCTGACAAGCGGTGTCGACTGCGCAACCGTTAAGTCTATTTATTTAGACTTTTAAAAGAAGACACACACACGACACAAAAGGGGATGGTCGACTGTACATCTGTTTTAAGAACCTCCCGGCTCTATCATAAGCAGGCTTTGCATATCTTTTACAAGTTGGCATAGTCCATTGCTATGACTGTTTGGGAATTCCAAAGGCAGCACAAGTGCAAAAACTGAAAACTGCCAATTTGGCAGAAGTCTTTGCGTATGTAATATTTTTTTTAGTGCTAGAAGTGCAGGACTTAGTTGGAAGCACTAATCACTATGACAATGGGGGGGGTAATCAAATATTTTTAAAGTATTTATTTATTAGTTCCATTTAAATATTATAGAATGAAGCAAAATGTTTCTTTGTAAGCTGTTTTGTATTCCAAGGCTTGCAAAATATTGGAAAATGCCGATCTTGACATTTATAGTATAGAAAAAATGTAATGGAACATGTTTTAGAACCGAACCGTTTTCTACTTTTTTTGCTCCGGTTCCGGTGCGGGTTCAGGAAGAAAAAATCCTTCAGCTCCGGTTTAGGCTCGGTTCGGACTTCTCAAAAATTCCGGAGTCTGCTCGACCGGAGCGGTTCAACTCACCGAACCGGTTTGCAGCACTGTTAAAAACAATTACATGCCAAAATCATGCTACCTCCGCCCATTTGTCTACAAGTCCGTTTGCATCTCAGAGAGGGTTTGCTTGTACGGGTGCTTGTAACTATTGAGTGTTATTCAAATTTTGGCTACGCCCCTCCTGGCCCCGCAATGGAAAAAGTTCCCCAGAGTTTTGATCTCGCTGCGTATTTGTGGACAAAGCTACTAAAGAACGCGATCGATTTGCCTTAGCAATGCTACACTAGATACGGCGTTACAATGATTAGTCGCACATAAAAAGAGTGCTTTTGCATTTTTTCTTTGTGAACGAGTTTAATGACCTTGGAGCGTTGAGTTTACTTGTATCGCATTTGTAACACAAGAGATCCAGTTGGGCTCAGAAGAACAACGAATTATATTAAATTGTGTTCGAAAATTTTTACTTACTGTGCGGGAATTCAAACTCGAGGCCCTTGTACTGAACACGATTAAAATGACGTCTCAACGCGTTGCGCCATTGTACGCACTGGTAGCAAGATCTCCAGATACTACTTGTATTGAACTGAATCTTCCATCGGCCTAAAACAGGAGAACATTTGTAATTCTCAAGTTCAAATTCCGTGCATGATTTAGATAAAAGGGGCAACGGAAAATTGGTGTTTAAATAAGTCTTTAGTTAAATCAAAGTGCTTATTAATTAATTTTAATTCAAAAATTGCTTAGTAAAATCAAATATGATTGTTATAGGTTTTACTAAGCGATTTTTTCCTGAGTGTAGAAAACAAATATTACTTGCTTTTTACGGCTTTCTTCTTTTTTCAAGTTGTTCCACACTTCTAGTTTGAATGATGACGTTTTTTAAGTTCATAACACTTTGTGTACTTTTAGATTTGGCTTTTGTTTAATGATTATGGAGCGGCGCCATCTTCACCTGCTTTTTCAAGGATGTGCCCATTTTATCATTCGTATAAAAGTGTGACCATTCGGTTATTTTGATGAAGTATTATTTGATAAATTGTTTTTAATTGCTGTGCTTAAATATTACAAATAAATCGCGACCAGAAAAATTTCAGGATTTTGCACTAATCCTGTTCAGTCACGATCTCGACCCACGTCTATGCCGCCCTGTCCC
Organism: Lordiphosa stackelbergi; assembly: GCA_018904235.1. NCBI lineage: Eukaryota > Metazoa > Arthropoda > Insecta > Diptera > Drosophilidae > Lordiphosa > Lordiphosa stackelbergi. The sequence goes on along the minus strand of JAEIFU010001533.1, from coordinate 45,000 downwards.
GATCCCAACCAACAATTTTCAATTCAGACCCGTCTCTACCCGATCGCGATATTCCCGTCCCGCGCCCATCTCTACACAGAGAAAAAGTAATGCAAAAGCTACGCGAAAATGTTGAATTTCTCCACGTTTCGACCGGGATTTTCAACCCATTTGTTTTGTGTAGCTTTTCTGCACGCCGCGCTTAGATTTTTTCGTTTCAATACGCCGCTTGTAGCTTTTCTGCATAAGAAAGAGAAAAATAAACGCGGCATGTAAGGCAAGGCCTCTAAGACATTACTTGTATTGAATCTGCCTAAAGGCACAATACAATATTTGCTTGCTGGTTATTCTAAAGTTCGAATTCATCGCTCTCGTTATTTACAGAAATTTGCGCACGATTCGTGTAGATTTCCAGCATGCAGCGTTCAGCAGTTTGCTAAGCGAAAAAATATAAAAATTCAGAGTACTGATGTAGAGATACATTTTTCGTTTAGAATTTCCACACGCGCGTGTAGGATTTCAATATACAATAATAAACGTTCGTGTGGTATTCAGATTGCTGCACGAAAAATTTAGAAGTTAGTTATTTGGGAATAAGCTGAAGTGTCGTGTAGACTTTGCCTTTGCCCACGTAGCATTCAACTTTTCTACATTTGCATTTAGATTCTTAATTTCTACACGTTAAGACCAGTTTTTCTGCACGCCGCGTGTAGCTTTCTGAATTCTACACGTAGCGTGTGCAATTTAGCAGGGCGAAATACGTTTCGTTGAGGATTGACGTTTCTACACGCTCCGTGCAGTCAATTTTGTTTTCTCTGTATAGCCCTTAGTCCCCTAGTCGAACGTCCGTAAAAAAGCATCGGTCTAACTACTGACAGATCTAGTCAGAGTCTTAAAGCTAATACTGAAAATCTCAAAAAGATCGTACAAAAATCCTGGAGCTATGTAAGAAAGAGAGGGGCAGGATAATTGTGTAAGCTTAATTAGAATGGGCATAGAACGTCTCTGAAAATAAGACTGTTTTTACTATTCCTATTCAAAAGAAAAGCGGTGGAGAGACTACCCAGAAGAACCCAAGTTAAGCACACAGCAAGCAAAAACACGGTGGTGCAGATGGTAAAGCCGGCAAGGTAGTAGCGTCGAGTCGCATGCTTAAGTAGTCAAAGTTGTGTTAATTCCCTTTCTTTATACAGATAAGCTATCTCACACATTCCATTTTGTAGCTTTATCCCAGCCATTGCATCATTTCTTCCCAAGATTTCCCCATCCCACACTTCACTACATTTTCTGTTTACCAAAAAAAAAAAAAAAAAAACTCAAAGCACCTTTTACAATTTGCCACAGTTCGATGGCAACCAAAATGCCAGAAAGAAGCTGCGTTAAATTATTAAAAAATAAAGCATAAAATTCTCAATCAAATTCATGATGCGTGAAGACAAAGACAAAAGCGTTTCGAATGCGGTTCAGGTAGAATGGGCAAACATTGTATGCAGATGAGCAGCCCATCTATTCATTCATCCCACATCAACAGTTTGAGCATGAAATGTGTACTGAAACTTTGCTCTGTTTATAAAACTCTAATTAAGTACAATCCAAGGACACTCAATGCCAATGTTTGTACGTAGCGAGGAATGGAAAGTCAGGTACATAATATCTATAATAACTACCCCTATTGAAGCAGGATGCTCTTGAAACCCCTTTTGTCTAAGCCATTGTCTGTTGTGGCATCCGAAGGCGATTTATTGCCGATTTGCGCCTAAAAATCGAGAGTGGTTTACGTTTACTATCGACGATCAGTTGAAGGGGGTGCGGTTACCCTTTGGCTTTTGTGCTCAGATGGCTTTGGGGTATTATAATAAATTTGCCTTTTAATTTACGTTACGCCGATTTTAAACAATGCGAAATCAAAAATTGAACTATGAATATTCATGAGAGCAGTGAACCAACTGACAATCGAGTGAATGTGAGTGTGTGTGTGTGTGTGTAGGTTAATGGGCTGGCATATGTTAAGGGGTTTGGGTTTGGGTTTTGTGTGTTCTGTTATCTTTGCAATTGCATAAAAATTGTTGATTTATGCGCAGATTTCTCTTTGTGCGCTGTGCACATTTAACAACACATTTACATGCTGTTTTCTATTTTATGGCAATATATTTTGATGTCAGCGAAAAATTTTGATTTTGTGAAAGGGTTATGGGGCAGGCAACGAGGGATTGACCATGAAATTTGAAGTACATGTTTGTTGTAAACTCTAAAAATAATGCTAGAGAGTTGAACAAAAAATATTAGAAATATCTGTAGATATCTTAGACCCCCTCCTGACCAAATTAACTGGTTCGTTTTGAGATCCGGCTCGAAGGACCATACAAAACTTCGTTAGCTTAACAAAATTGATTCTATTTGGGTAAAGGTTCAGTTTTGAGGGCTATCTCATTACCAATCCGGCTCGAAGGACCAACTACTCTTTAACCTAGATTAAGATATAGTCTAATTGGTATTCTCTGAATTTAAGTACTACCCCAATTTACCTTACCATTTCTTAATGAAACGGCAAAGCAGCCTCAGTTACCAAATGAAATTAAGCCCCCTACTCCCCAGCTACCTATAGCTGAGCCATTCTGTCTACCGTCTCCTTGTGTCTTTGCAAATTCAACCCAAGCCACCACCCAAGAAGTGTTGCCATACTTCTTTGTGTACGTGAAAATGAAAATGTTGTGTTCAACTTTTCAACTTGACTCATTTTCCTCTGCCGCTGCTTTTGCTGCTGTGTGTGTGTGTGTGCGCGAGTCGAGGGCAATTAATTAAAACTTTGTTGGGGTTGGTTATGGTCGTGTCCTTGTGCGGGTGGCTACGTCGTCTGGCTGCCTGGGAAATTATGTCAAAGTGTCTGGCTCAGCTTGCTGCTGTTGCTCCTTCTCCGGCTTTGGCTTCTTGTCTGGCATGTTCGTGGGAATTCCCCCAATTATTTCGCCGTCGACGTCGAAAGCTTAATTTGTTTTTACTTTCAGTGGAACCGGCTTGGGCTGGGGTGGTGAGGGGTGGTGGCCAACTTGTTGCTGGCGCTGCCTCTGCCTCTGCCGCCTGTTGGCAGCTGGTTTAATGAAATCAATTATGTCGGCAACTGGTGGCAGATGATGTGCAAATGAAATGCCAAAAAATGACTGGGGCAATTTGTCAACACAAACTATGAGAGGCCTGGGCACATCCTGCTTCATCAAGTGGCGCGTTCCTGTTTCCCTTGTAGAATATTCAATACGTTCACAATTGTCCTCCTACTCTTTCATGCTGGCTCCTTTCACATATGCAGATGATGATGGCAGGCAGGCAGGCAGGCAGACAGGCTTGGAAATATAAAATAAACACGCATCCTGTGTGACACATTCAATACAACATTCCTGCTACCCCTTTCACCTCTGCCTTGCCTGCACGCTATTCTTCTGGTCCTTCCCTCGACATTGTCTTGCCGTACTTTTGATTTTTATTCATTTCTCGCTCGCCTGACAATGATGCTTATTATGAATTCTTTGTGATTTCGCGTATATTTTTATTTCTTTTCATATTCCTCAATATCATCCCACTCTGTGCCCAATCGAAATAACTCGCATGCTGAATTGTTATTCAAATGTGATTTCTGTTTTCAGTTCTTGTGTGTGTTTGTTTGATTCCTTTTCTTGGGCATACAGAGAGGGGAGGGCAAAGAACTCAATGTGCTGGCATATTTTGTGTTGTTTTTTTAACATTTGGTATGCAAAAATAATTATTTATACAAGTATTGTTGCATTTGACATGACAAATTGAAGAAATGCCCTGGATTGTCGAGCTAATCAAATTTAAAGCACAAAAATTCGATGAGTTTTTAATAACTAAAACATCGGTATCAGATTCCTATATTCTAAACTCTCAATTACAATTTCACTTTAGTAGAAAGATGGTTACAAGCATGGTATACCAAGGGACAATCTCTATACAACTCCTTATTATGTGTCAAAGAGGCGAGAGAGGAAGATATTTCAATACAAAGCCTCACTAAGCTACTAAGTAAAACAGCGAACTTATTACGTCTGCGTACATTCTTTTAACATTGTAATTTTTTTCTTGCTAAGTCTGCTCAGGGGTGAGTGGGCCTACCTTGTTTAGTATACCTTAGTTACAAGCTTCAGAACAAATATTAAACGAACATTTGAATGAGGCTCTCGCTGTCACCGACTAATCTTAAAATAAAACATATTTTACTGGTTATCAGGGTTGATTTGAAATCCGCATTTTGAGAATGGAGAAGTTACTTCTCCAACCTACTGAGAGGTGATGACGAACATGATGCCGCCTCTAGAGAAGTAGCGATGCCACCAATCGACAACATAGACCCGCCGACCCATCCGGAAGTCTGTTTAGCCATACGAAGGCTAAAGAACAACAAGTCACCAGGCGCTGATGAGCTGCCCGCTGAATTGTTCAAGGCTGGAGGCGAAGAATTGGTAAGGTACATGCACCAACTTCTTGACGAAAGCATGCCCGACGATTGGAATCTAAGTGTTCTCTGTCCAATCTATTCAAAAGGAGACCCTGCAATTTGCGCCAACTACGGCGGGATCAGTCTCCTACCCATCGCATATAAGGTTCTGTCCCGCATTATTTGTGAACGTCTAAAGCCGCTTATTGATACACTGATTGTACCTTATCAGTGTGGCCTTAGACCTGGTAAGTCCACTACAGACCAGAATTTCACATTACGACAAGTCCTGGAGAAGACCTACGAGAGAGCTATCAAAACACACCACCTTTTTGTTGATTATAAATCAGCCTTCGAACACCGATAAGGTCAAGGTCTTTCGAAGCCTTTAGCTGCCTGGATATTCGAAAATTTATATTTAAAAAACAAAAAAAGAAAAATTCAGAACCATCGATAGCCCAAAAAGAAATTTTGGCGGGCATCTTAGGTGTGTATCCTCTCTAACCATATAAAAATTTTAAGGGATACTTATGTGTACCTTAATCTACTGATAAAATATATATTCTGCGCCAATGCCCACATGCTAACAGAACGGGAGCCTTTTATTCGACTAAGTTCGAGAGTGCGCATTCTTGCTGTGCTCGGGTCCAGCTCGTCGGATTGGTCGGAGTTCTTTCTACCCTAGTCGTACTGGTTACGCTGCCACATTTAATAATAATGCGCGAATTTGAAAACAACCAAAAATCAAAATAATGAGAAAACAATCAAGATTAATTAATAAACGGAGACGCCGACACGCCAAAGGAAAGGAATCTGGGGAGATAATACCTGATAGAGGGAGCTTTGTTGTTATATGCCCCTCATCTTTACCCTCCCGACCTTGACAAACGTTCTAACTATTTTTACGTTGTCCCTATAGTAAAGGATTTTACCCCTTTATATCATTTTGTGAGAGTTGTGCACGAGTACTAGACAGACCATCAAATCAGTTTAAGAATTCATTTTAATTCGTAGTGACCATTCATGTTTTAATTATAAATATATTGAGCTTAATCATAATGACTATTATTAGTGCAAGAAAAGAATAAAAAAAAATTAAAGGTAATACAGAAAAAAATATTATAGTTACTAATGCTGTTCAATAAATGATTCAAGAAAACAATTCAACTTCAGTTACATTCATTTAAGAGAGTCAATTGTAGAAAACCAGGGAGAGTCATATATATATATACCCAAAAGACGCAATTTACCATTGTATATTACAAGTACTCACAAATTCTTTAAGCATTTTTGCTCATCGCTGTAATCGTTGGGCCCAAGATGACGTAGATGATATCGTTGTGCTATTAGAGGGAAGTTATAATTAGATATATATATATGTAGAATTATTCTCCATTGGCTACCAGACTCATATTGTTCAGCAAATTATAGGAAACGTTACTCTACTAATTAAAGATATTTACTTTACTTAAACTAATTTTAAGGAATTATTAAATGCCCATTTATGGGGTTATTATCATTAAAGGAAATCAAAAAGAAAAATTAAATTCAGTTAATTTTCAACAATCTCGGAACCACTGTGCATCGGGCAGCTGATCTTTTGTGTGTTCAGGCAAATATAAAGGCATTAGTATATCATAATTATGTTCTGTCCATACTCGAACTTCATAATGATGAACTTGAACTTGAAATTTTTGTGCAAAAGAAAAAAGAGATAAAGAATTAACTGCACACGATCATTCACATAGGCTGCACCGAATCTGACTTTTAAAGATCACTTGGATGACTTGCTGAGGCATATGATTAAGGTTAGCTTTAGTTACGCTGGCTTAAACTCCATCATTTAGAGTGGCATATCTCTATTGATGACTTATCAAAATTTCCTCGACGCCAACTTCTCCAATAGGTAATGGTGTAAATGATGTAGATGTTAGGTGTCAGCTTCTGCTGGTGGGTCTGATCCGCAAGCGTGGGGGTTGGAGGGCGACTCGTGTAGACTGGGCAGAAGGTCTTTCTTGGCCAAGATTTAACCCTAGACCACAGCCTGGTGACGGAGTGTCACCCAGCACACGTGATCCTAGATGAAATGTTGACTAGCATAAGCATCTAATATTTTCACTAAGACCACAACGTACCTTTTTCCACTAAAATTCACAACAATAATTCACTTTCCAACTTTCTTGATAATATTTTCCACTTTGATCAATAAAATTTAAAATAAAGTTCCACGTGTTTCACGTTTGTGTAACACGATTTAGTAGCCAACAGCCAAAATATATATACGTGCGACCAGAAGTAAAGATCTCAGTCGAATGATTTCTGGCTGTACCAAACTGCAATATCCATGCCCTAGGCATGTGCTCTAAGCAAAGCTTTTATCTTCTAAGCAGCGGTTCAATCGTATGATCTTCTTTTCATTGGCTCTTGGCATGTTTGCTGGCGCCAGTGACTGCGATGTTTTCGAACAAGTGCGAGGGGAACTCGAAAAGTTCGTCTACAAATTGTACCTAACAATTGAGTTTAAAATTCAGAGTCAAACCGGCCACTAAAAAAAAAATAAAATTAAAAAAAAAAATAACTTCAGATATTTTACAAACACATGCAAAACGATTGAAAAGGGGTAGAAAAATATATCATACAGGGATTGTCCGGAAGTCCGGGGGCCACATCTGGGCTGTTAGGCGGCTGCGGAAGCTTTGGGATGCCGGCCTTGGTCGGGTAGAATTCACTTTACAAGTTCACTTTTGGGACCATCTCGCACACCTTGCGCATGTTCAAATGCTCACAATGTCATGAATCACAGATTTTGGTAAATTTAACATCTGGGCAATTAAACGAATACTTAGTCGACGGTCTGAGTTCAAAACTTTGCGCACACGTGTCACATTGTAGGTGTTTGTCGAAGTCGAAGGTCTTCCAGCACGGTCTTCATCGGCGACCTCTTCCCGGCCCTCCAAAAAGGCCTGGTGCCACCGAAACACACCACTTCTTGCTAAAGCAACATCTGGGTAAGCCTGCTTGATCATATCAAACGTTTCAGTCGCAGATTTACCGAGTTTCACACAGAATTTAATCGCGTACCTCTGCTCTAACGAACGCTGCATTTTCAGCTTGCACCACTCACAGAAACACGTCGCGCGAAAATGCCTGTCCTGACTATCCAGGTGCTCGGAGACAACTGACCAGCCGCTCGTTCGTTAGCTAGGAACGCCCTCTATCAAATCCAGTCCGTGCGCGCACGCTCCGCAGTACAGTCGTGGGGGAAGAAAATCAGTCCTATTACTTTCCGGACAAACCCTGTATATACAAAAATTGTACTCCCATGAACTTTGTGAGAAAGTCTATGTCCGTGGTTTAGAAATGAGTTTATCACTTGAGAGTCTTTTGCATTTTTAGGTGGTACAACCAAAGAATAAACAATATATAGGGATCTAGGGAAGACTTCTCATAAAAAAATGTTTAACTTGGTTTTTGATTTTAAATGGGGTTTGTGTCGCCAAAATTTGACTTCCATAAAACCTGGCCACACTTTTTTGGTAAACCTCCCTCGTGTTTGTATTAAAAACCTTCAACAAAATACATTTCTTTACCCATTATTTTCATCTCTGTTTATTACAAATAACATCCATTTACACACTTCGAGCATAAAACCTAAAATTGATGACGCATCATGATGGGTGCCATAAGAAAATTTTCACAATTTCCACTAAAAAAAAAAAAGAGAACGGGAACACTTAAAGTGCTGTCTTCCGCTCCTGTGCTGTTTGTCCCGCTGAAATTCGTCGATTAAACCTTTCTTTTATGTTCGACCATTGCGTGTCTTCTTTTTGGAGAGCCTTTTGTCGAGAGACCGAAACCGAAATGGTGGCCCACCCAAATGGGGGCGGCGGAGGCGGCGGCGGCGGCTGCTGTCATCAAAAAATATTGTATTGTTATTATTTTATTTTTATGTGCGACGTCGACGACGACGACCCTCGCTATTGTTTGCATAAGGATGCCCTTGGTCTTGGCCTGGGTCTTGGTGCTGGTCCTCGCTGGTCCTGGCAAACCAAAAAATAAAAAAAGAAGAAGAGAAAAAAGCGTTTCGCCTGCTTATTTCGTATTGTAAATTTTATGCCATAGCGTGTGTGGGCGAGATCCTGGCGCTGCCGCTCCAACTGAAGCAATCACACACATTGTAATTGAACACACACGCTCGAACGCATTTTGTTTAGATTTCATTTTTTTTATTTTTTTTTTTTTCGGGTGCTGCTTCTTTATTCTTTTCGTCGTCATGTTTAGCTGGTTTGCTCTTTCGGCTTGTTCAGCTTTTATTTTCTTTTTTTGGGTTCAGAGACGTCGACATAAAATGCAAAACAGAATTTCATTTTCGGCAGGAATGCTCGGCGCTTGTTGTTGTTATTGGGAATGCTACAACATTGTTGAAGCATGTAATATCCTGCCAAGGATAAGGGTTGGAATACGCCCCACATACACACATACACATGGGCAAATTCCTCCCTGCTGCTCCTCGTCCTGTTGTTGACGATTTCTGCTACGTTTTTTTTTTTTTTTTCATCTTTTACTTCATGCGAATTTAGTTTATTGGTTTTGTGTATAAATGTGTGAGTGTGTGTGTGTGTGTGTGTGTGGGAGGAGCTGCCTCATATGCCTGTGTGTGAGTTCCCATTTTTTGGGGTGATTGATTGGCATTACGAGCTCATGTGTGTGTGTGTGTGTGCCATTTACATACACATTTCATTTATGCAAATACTCGCAATTCATATTCCACAAATACTTGCCGAATTACAATAAACATTTCACTGCAGCAACAACAACAACAGCAACGGCAATAAGAACATTAAAATACGCCTCACATTTCAATTTCAATTTCGCATTCGTTAAGCATTTTCGCAGCTAATTTCCCTTCAAGATTTGCACCAGTTAGATATCCATTCCATTCAGATAAGAGATCTACCTGCCGTTTTTGGCTTAATTTCCTGTTAAGCCATTTTCCATAATTTCAGCTAATGATTTAGCAAAATGGCAGCAACGGATATGCATTAAAGGTGTGCTCAGGCAGCTGGCCAGTCAGCCATCACTCACTCACTCACTCACTCACTCGCTCATTCAGAGTCAGTCAGTCGGTCGGTCGGAAAAGACATTTGTAGAACATGGAACCCGGTTTAGTAGCTGCTCAAGAGTTATGCTTGATGGGTTATGCTGATGAAGAGGCGTTTACTTTATGATGGGAACAGTGGGATGATAGGTGACAATATGAGTTTAAAATAAAATAAATGGAAGTTGGGGTTTGGTTCAGCTGGGATTTGATTTTGATAGCAAACCAATGTATTGGCATCAGTATTCCAGTGTGAGCAGACAAAGAAGAAAAGAAAAGAACTTTGTTTTTACTTTTTGAGCTGGGATCTTGTTCAAAAAGATATATCCTAAGAGTGGTATACATTACTTATTAAGATGGGTGCCGCGATTACTCATAAGCAGAAGTCAGAACAATTGTTTAAAACTTTGACATTCTCTGCAAAAATCAGTTTTTTGGCCCTACACTGAAAAAAGGGAGATTTGTGCTTTTGATTCTCTTTGGACTTGAAAGTAGAGAAACAATTTCTTTTTTGCTTTGCGTAAATTTTTAGTCATTAGTATTTTGTCCATAACTTTTCTAAAACAAGACCGCACAACACCGCAAAGGAGGCTGGTTTACTGTAAAACGCTATTTCATGAATACCAATTCAATCTTCAGCAGTCTTCACCTGACTTCAATGAGCTGACAGCAGGCTTTTAGTTTATTGTTCCACGTGTTAAGCGCCGACTGATTCCTAGAGACCTTCCATTTAGGGTGTCTTTCTGTGTGCGGATCAGTATACCGATAGCATCGCATCAAATTTCTCCGCTCACACTTCACCACAACAACTAAAGCCACGAAACAGTCGCAAAATTGGGTTGTAAATTCGGAGTGGTTCGAACCAGTTTAAAAGTAACAAGAGCGAGAGCGGTTCGCTTCATATTTTCAGTATTTAAATGAATAGAAAGAAATAAAGAGAAGAGATTTGCGAAAAACCTAAAGATTACATTATTCTAATAATATTTTAATAAAGTTAGATATGTAATTTACTGGACCAGGACCTTATTCGAGTGAGTTTAATAGTGGTGCAAAGCCATATCTGAGAAAATTTTTTATCTATGTACTAGAAATTTGGTGTGTAGGTAGGTAATATAAGGTTAGTTATTTTTCTAGTTCCAAGCCTCCCATCCAAACCGGTTTAAAGTTTGGTGTGTAGTAAATCAAACCAGCTCTCTGAACCGTTTCAAAAGATGTTCAAAGTCATATCTCTGAAAATATTTGAGCTGTGATCAACAAAATTGGTGTGTAGGATTATAATGTGAGTTTCAGGCATTTTACTGGCTCAAGACTGGATCCAAAACAGAGTTCACCGGTTTAAAAGTTATCCAAAGCCATATTTCAGATATTACTTAAGCTGCCTTTACACTTGTCATATATCTCTAAAGAGACTCTCTGACAATAGTCTCTAAATAAATATCTAAATATCTATAAAAATTGGCCTCCCATGATGAAATAGGACAGGCTTTATTTGTTAAGAGATTTTCTTTAGAGAAGTTTGACAACCGACTATTTAGACCAGTGGTGCCCAAAATGCTAACTGCCTATCCCATGTGATAGGAAGTCATAATTCTAGTGTGTGTTTGGGCACCACTGATCTCTATAAATATAAAAGAGAGTGTCCTGATTCACTGATTGGCAATCATCGCATGTAAATTTTTACAGGAGTTTTTGTTAGTGGTAAAAGTGCGTACTAAGACGCGGTTTAGAAAAATTCCACCCGGAAAAGCGTAGGTAAAGTTTGTATGGGAAAAATTTTATTTTTAATCCGATTGACTTGAAACTTGGTTTGTAAGCATAGTACTCGAAATGAATCGACACGTGTTTTCCCGATTTCGGAAAATCCACCCAGTAGGAAAATGGCCGGAAAATTCTGCATGCAAACAACTATTTTTCATCCCATTGGCTTGAAACTCGGTTTTTAAGGACAGAATACGAAATAATTTGAAATGTGATTTTCCGATGTTGGAAAATTTGACCCAACGGTCAGAAAATTCCTGGTAAAGTCAAAAAAAAACACGGCTGAATCGAATAATTTGAAATGTGATATTTCAATGTCGGATAATCCGCCCCCATGCGGGAAAATTCCCGGAAAATTCTCGATGGTAAGTTGTTCTGGAAGTGGGTGGGATGTGGGCGGGAAGTGGTGGTATGAGGGTGGCAAGTGGGTGGAATGTGGGTGGTAAGTGGATGGGAAGTGGGTAGTATGTGGGTGGAATGTGGGTGGTAAGTGGATGGGAAGTGTGTGGGATATGGGCGGGAAGTGGGTGGTATGTGGGTGGGATGTGGGTGGTAAGTGGGTGGGATGTGGGCGGGAAGTGGGTGGGATGCACGGGGGGATGTACATGGGATGTAGATGGGATGTAGGGATGGGATGGGAAGTAGTGGGTGGCAAGTGGGGAGTGTGGGGGAGTGGGTGGTAGTGGGTGTAATTTGTGTGAAAAATTGGTGGGAATTGAGTGGTGAGTGGGCGGGATGTGGATGGGAAGTAGGTGTGCATTGGTTCTATACTGTTGAAGGCGCAGCGAAGCGCGACGGGTTATTGCTAGTAGTTTATCTTTTGAACAGGAAAATTGTTGAGAAGGTAGGTAGTATAAAGTTAGATATTTTTGTGGTTCCAAACCAGTCGTCTGAAACGGTTCAAAAGTGGTTCAAAGCCATTTATGCTGTAATCAACAAAATTGGTGTGAAGGATTATAATGCGAGAGTCAGTCATATTACTGGCTCAAGACTGGATCCATACAGATTTACAGCCGTTCAAAAGAGCATCAAAGCCAGATTTCAGAATTTACTTAAGCTGCCTTTACACTTTCCATTTATCTCTAAAGAGACTCTCTGACGATATTATAAAAGCAAATCAAATATCTCTAAATATTTAGAAAATTTAGCTTTTTTGATGAAATAGGACAGGTTCTATTTGATAAGAGATTCTATATAGAGAAGTTTGGCAACCGACTATTTAGACGTATTGGACAAGAGTCCATGAACTAGAAACTTGTTTTGTAGGTTGGAGACATGGTTATTTTCATAAAACAAAACTGACTGGGAACAAGTTTGGATGAGCTCAGATTGCTATTTTCAGCCAATTTAATTACAACTCAAAGGACCCAGGTGTCACCGTGTATACTTATAGTTGTGTATATGGAAACTAAGTCCCGTTCATAGAATTTAAAAACTGAGAGAGCATACATCTAAGAACACTGACGGACATCGTCATGCAATCGAAATACTAGACTTCTGTAAGTGTCTCAGGGGCGTGGACATCTGTTTGTTTTCATCTTAAGAGCTTTACTCTAGTATTTTAAGCAAATCATACAAAACATTGAATACGATTCACTTGTCGCGAAAAACACACCATACCATCTCTTACTGAGCCGAACACTTTATTTTTCTCCTCTTGTGTTCTCAGTTGGGTATTTTCGGTTGAGCAAAACAGAAAAGTATGTTGTCCTATCCCAACTCAAAATGGCACATTTGAGCGAAAGCTCACGAAACAAATGGCTTTAAATCAGCAATACACAAAAATGTATTGAATGTATTGAATGGCCGTGTTCACCAGCACAAATCGATGACGAAAAAATCGATGGATCTAGTTCATTTGTTGAAGTGAACGAATGTGAAGTGCAATTATGATTGCTAATTTTTGTGATTTTGACTAAAATCAAAACGATATCACTCACGCATACCATTTTTACCTTAAAATTTCATTAAAGCGTTCAAGAAGAGCCAATTAACTTTTTTTGATGGATGATGTTTGATGTATGATGTGCTGGTGAACAAGGCCAATGTTTCTTTTACTCGCTTTTCAGATTTTTTCGGTAAAGCACAGTAGCCAATCAACAAATTAAAACTCGAATTCTTCTCACTCTTGGTGGCAAAGGCAAAATATGTTACAACACTTTCAGTCAGCCATGCGCTGTTTTCGGTTTCGCAAATTTTTTTGCCAAACCTTGACCCAAAAACGTTAAAATTTTTGAGAAAGCAAACGTGGAAGCATGTCTGTTTATACATGAACTTGCCTTTTTCACTTCATTTTAAGCAGCTCCAGAATTCCCACTTGAAACCGGATATTGAAGCTTCTAAGAATCGCTAGAAAAAGAATTTATATCGAAGTCTATACATATCTTGTCCATATTTTTGCATTCTTTGGTAGTTTTTAGTATTTGTGGTGCTCTTGGAAACAATAAAAAGAAAGTATGTTACAAAAAATACGTTCTAAAACTACCGAAATCAAGCCCAATCGATGAAAAAGTAGCTTTTTCTTGCACAGCGAACAGAGGGTGTCATATTATAAACATTTTATGCTTACTTCATGAACGGTTTGGGCATGTTTTAAGAACATTTTGTGCTGACAATATAAGCGCTCAAAAATTTTTTTGTAATTTATTTTGTTTACAAGCACATTTTACTTCTAAATTCTATATTAAACTATTTATTTCCGGTTTTATTTTATTTATTTTTCTTTTAACTGCATCTACCTTCTCCAAGGATCGACCTCAGAAATCTCGCGCTGTTGGCATCTCAACCATCACGACTATTGACCTCATCAAAGCTCTGGTTAATGAAAGCTTTACTGAGAGCTTTGCCTTGCGTTCTAAAACGCTGGACCGTGGACCCGTAGATTTGTGTGTCGCTTGTGATTTTGTTTTGTTTTTGTTTTTAACATTTAATAGTTATTGTGGATACGCGATCTTTGCACTTTGGTTATGATTTGTGCCAATTTTAGTCAAAAGCATTTTAGAGGTGTTTTTCATTGAACGTGGGGCTAATTGTGTGCACGATAATTCACGAACGAAATAGTTCAAATAGGAGTAAGCTTGTGCTGTGTTTTGGACGGTTGTTTTTTTCTTGGTGTACCTTTAAAATTTTTAATTTTTTTTTTTGAGTGAATTTGGGTATTCGTTTTATACTCGCTGTTAAATCTTAAGTTGATACTTTACTTTGAAAACGGAGTATGCAGAGTATAAAGACATAAATTTATGCAAATACGAAGATTTAAACCTTCTCTGTAATTTTTTAAACTTTTAGACCAGCTCTTCCTTAATAGTTTAAAGCTTTTCTGTCTATACTTTGACCCACTGTACCGTAGCTGCTTCTAGTTACAACTTGCAACCACATGCCTGCTTCAGAAGCAAGAGGAAGGTTTACACCGCCTAAGACTTGGATTTAAATTAGCATTTTGCATAAATGTTTGGCATGTCAGCATAAAGTATCACAGTCAGACACACACACACACACACACACCTCCCCCAGCAGCCCAGCTTAAACATCAAACAGCCATAAAGCAACACGCTGCGTATGCGTAATGTGCTGTCAAAGGTATTTGCCCACCTTAAAGGTTTAGATTTTGTGTATATTGTGGGCACATCGGCTTCTTTAGCTGCTTGCAGCTGCCAATTCATTTGTTTGTGCAATCATCTAAAGCTATCGCCCAAGCCAATCGCCAGCAAACAGCACATTCTATCGGCAGCAGAGGAAATTAATGTTCCTTTTGTGGTTTGGAGTCAAGGAGGCGGAGGCGGAGGCGGCGTTTTCTGGCGCTGACGTCTGACGCCGAGTGTGGCAGATTAATGATACTAAAAACGCAATTTGCCCACTCCCCGCCCTGATTAGCTTTGCCCTGGTCATTAGTCGCTGCTCCGGCATTTGGCTTATGAAATTCCAAAAGAACCACCCAAAAAGGGACTCACATGTGCAACTACAGAAATTATAATAAAAAATTTGTGAAAGCCAAATAACTCGAAATGCCTTTTTAATGTTGTAGAAAATATTCATGCAGCAGCAGCAACAACTACAAGTTCCTTGCATTCATATGAAGAAAAGGATCTTATAATAAATTCCACTAGAGGCAACAAGATGAGAACGACAAACGAGTGGAAGGAAAGTTCTTGTACTTACATATTTCCTTTTTTATTTTTGTTGGCCAAATTGTTGCATGCAAATGTTGCCGCCTGCCGCCCCCTCCCCTTGGTAGACATATAATGTGTGTGTTGTAGTTTCATTAGGATTACAGTTAGCTTAAAGTTTTTTGCCTGCTCCTCCTCCTCCTCCTGGCAGTTGCTTGGTTATTGAGTTATGACGCATGCGAATCGTAAGCCAAAGTATGAGAGGAAAAATAAAAATTTGCTGCTTATAAAAGTCGGTAACTACACACACACACACACACACATAGATATTATTATATAGTGGCTATATATGCATAACAAAAGCTTTGGCAATAAGCATGGCAAATGAGGACGAGGCTGACAGACGTTTGCTCGGAAAAGGCAAATCACAACGCAAAGTTAAACCAACCCCTTCCTGGCCTCCATCTCCCCTCCAGCCTTTCGCTATGCATTCAAGTTGCAGCTGATCCATAAAAGTATGTTGCATGCAACCCAACAGCAATAACAAGAGCCTGGCTCGAGTGCTGCTACTTACGACTAGTTGCCAGAGTGGCTCATACAAAAAAGAAAACAAATTGAGAAGCTGGCAACAGCCAAGAAATGATGTACGAGTAAGTTTCCATAATACTTGTGGCCATATCCCAAATCAAAAGGAAATAGTTAAGGTTTAAATTCGAAATTTCCCCAAGTCCGATTTAATGGTCAGTGATTTGTAGGCAAGGTTACAAGTTGAAAATATAATCCCAAATACAACTGTTTTTACACTGAGACCAAATTTGGAATCAGACAAAAGCAATAAACCCCAAAATTCGGTCCAGAGTAATTCAGTAGAGCTTTAGATCACGAAAATAAAGAACATTTTATGTTTAACCCTGCACCTAGGGTTTGAAGCTTATAATGAAACTGAATGTCTGTTTGTTTGTTGTAGAACGCAACGATCTGAAGATTATAAGATTTAGTGCCAAATCAATATAAAGTTTGAATTTAAAGTTAACTTGCTCCATTGTGCGTCTTAAATGTGCTTCGAAAGTATTTTCTTAGGTAACCCAGGAATTGGGGTTGATTCAACAAAGAAGGAAAGCCTGCTGTAAGATGTGAAAAAAGGTCTTGAAATTGAGGAAATCTGAAAGTTTAGTTTGAGTACATCAGTTTTTGTATGTCTTTAACAGTCCGAATATTGTTTAGTTGGAAGAGGATGTTGGAAATTGTTGTTTTTGTGGAATATGGGGTCGCTGGTTTCTATCGAGAAATTCTATATCGCCGTATTATTTTTATGCTGGTTGGATGATTTGAGTGGTAGTTTATCAGACCCAGACGCCGTGGTTTTTCTGGTACCAGTCAAGTTTTACTGTGTTGTTACTCTATATACGGTGGTGTCTAGAAAAGTTATTTCTCCGTCCTTTTCCACTTCACAGTGCATTTCATATCCTTATAATTTAGAGAAAAGTGTCTTCAATTTCGTATTTATTTGGGGAGTAATCTTGTCATCGATATTTTGCTTAAAATTTCTCCAATACAATATCTGAATTACGGCGATGCTAGTACTATACTGTTTTAAAAAAAGCACTCAGGCACGACTTCGACCATGGGCATAAAAATTGCATTCAATTTCTCAAATACCACCTAGTACGGGTCCCTTTAGGACGGTTGGAAGATCAAAGGTCTGAGGTAATCCCGTAGTTCATTTCGTAAATTATTTCGGCGTACGCTGAAATCCCATTTCATGGCGCTTTTCAGGATACGGATTGTCCCTATTTTGATCTTTTTTGATGTGAAACCTCCTTAATGTTGGTACAAAGATTTTAGCAAGAGCTAAATTTTTATTTCAACGTCATGCATATTATGTGTTGTGTTGTTAACATTGGGTTAATAGTGGGTTAACAGTGGGTTAACAGTGGGTTAACAGTGGGTTTACAGTGGGTTTACAGTGGGTTAACAGTGGGTTAACAGTGGGTTAACAGTGGGTTAACAGTGGGTTAACAGTGGGTTAACAGTGGGTTAACAGGGTTAAACTGGGGTTACAGTGGGTTAACTATAGGTTAACAGGGGTTTTAACAGTGGGTTCACAGGGGGTCCATTAGTTGCGCTGAACAGAGGGTTAACAGTGCGTTTCTCTGCGGTGGTTTTTTTTTTTTTTGGTTTATTTATTCAAAACACCCGGGAAACATGATAATGAATACAGCACTTGGCTGTAGAAAACAATGATTTCCCTATGTGGTTAATACAGTTATTATTAAAAAGACACAAAAACTCGCACAACACGTAACCAACTAAATCAGAACGATTCGCACGACCAAATGGCTACGACAAAAACAATACAAATAGCGCTTAAACCTTCAAATACGAGGAAGGTATTTTATAATGTCAAGAATGTCATTTACAAGATTCCATGCGCAGGATATTAAGACGATACTTGCAACAAAATGTACATGTAAAACGTAAAATTTGCTATACAGCCCCAAAGGGCCTAGCCAAGCTACAAAATGTACATAGGAACGAAAAAATCCACGTTGAAGACCCGTACAGCCCAACATTAATCTGACTACAAGCCACGACATCAAACACATATACGAAAAATGCGTTGCAAGTTGTGTAAAAGCGCCCCTTGGCAAGAATTGAAGCAGTGACAAAACTACAAAAAAAACATTACAACAAGCGCTTTACATTAGAAATGCTAAACATTTCAAACATACAGGGAGACTCAACTACAAAACGGACACTGAGAGCCTCACTTATACCTTACAGAACTAAAATTAGTTTAAGACTCCGCCTCACACAGTGCAGACGTGTAAAAATTGTACATAAACTGTTTCTGTGAATTTTGTTAAATGATTGTATGTTTAATATTGGTGTATAATTTTTAAAGTTTTGCCCTGAAGACGGTTGCCGAAAAGTAACCGAAATATATTGGAGAAAAAGGTAACATAAAATTGTTTTTTCTATGATTCGAAAGGTCGACAAAACACAATTGTTTTACATGATTGAGATTGTTATTTCTGCCTGTTATTCCTTTGCATTTGTTATTGTATTCATTTATCTATGGAACACCACAAAAAGTAAGAACACAGCCGCAAGTGATTTTTCTTCTTTTGAAAAATTGCCTTTGCTGATTTACATGCCATAGAGAGAGCTTGTTGTTTTGAAATAAAGCCCTTAAATTTAGCATCATGTATGCTCCCTGCCAGCATTTTGTCGGTTTTATTATCTCTCTCGTCAAAAAGTGAGTTTGGCAATAGTTTGAGGAGGGAGTTTGCTGATATTTTGGCGATTTACACAAACAAAATATATGAGAATTCGCATTTTTAAAATACAAGGATAAATTAGTTATATGTGGTATCGCTTTCAATCGCTATATGGGCGAAATATAGCTCAATAATCACCTTGAAGACGTACATGCGATTCTTTTTAAACGGATTTCCCATTTTTATCATACAATCTGTGAATTTCCGATTCATCGCTCAACAATCACTAAGGCTAATGTCAGAGTGCGCGCGAGAAGCGATAATATATCTTGCTATGAGCAATGCGAGTAGATGACATAGTGAAAGCATTGATTTTAAAGGAAAGCGAGTTGCTTTGATTTTAAATTTCAAAATTTACCATGATTAAGTAATATAGTAATATAAGAAGAGGCCAGTAGAGAGAAAATACAACTCGAGAGCCGTGGTTTTTCTGTGATTATTGTGAGCGAATGTCTTCCCCCTTGGAATCCCGTAGAATGGATATTCAAATATCCCCAATTTAAGATCCAATATTTTTAAATATCCTTTTCACATTTTTCAGTTCCTTTGGATGAAGAATAAAGATCAATGAAATTTCTGATATATCCTTTTTTAAGCGAAAATAAGTCGATTTCGAAAATATCCAATGGATCCCAAAAAAAGGATACTTAACTATCCAATCCAAATGGATACCGAAAATATCCTAAGGATCATCAAAACTATCCTTTTTTTTCTCAGTGTAGCACAGTGTCTAAATGCATATTTCAAACTTACGCGCTTGATTATTAACTATGATTTTGACGCCTTTTCTCGTGTGAACTAAATAGTCGATGACGTCGTCCATGTGTTCAGTCTTTGAAGTCCTGAGTTCAAGTCCCTGACAAGGTGAAGTAAATTAAAGTTTTAAACGGTAACAAAATCGATCTACAGCGCGGACAAAGGATGGTGATGGTTTTTGGAGCGTGTGTGTGTGTCGTTCTTTTCTTCACGTCCCTCCACAGAGTTTTCGCAACTCATTAAAAACGGCGGAATTTTTAGCTCCCCCACAACAGCCTCCTCCACAGCTCTTATCAGCGTGGAGGGGGACCTGAGCACAGCGCTATTTCGGGGAATGCTTTTATATATTGTTTATTATGAGCTGTCATCGGTTGGGAACCCCATCGGTAGGGATGGTTTCCCTCCTAATTACCCGGTAGTTCTCTCGATTAATCCGTTGCGCCAGACAGGGCAAACTATTAGAGTGGTGCACCTTGGTCATGATTCGGGCGCTAAGGCGAGCGTCGCGGGTGTGTGTAGCCCTCCGGGCCCCTGGATCTGTTGAGGGCATGGATCTGCCGCCCGTAACGGGAACGCCCGACCCGCGGGCTTAAGAAGCCCGGAGCGCGCCGTAGCCGCCCGGCCGGATGTCGCCCGCGCGCGCGGTCGGGACGCCGGTATTTAGCCCGTTACCGTAGACGGCCGGTTGACAAAACCGTATAAAAGCGGTTGTTTTAAGGCAACGTACCGACGATGAAAGACTCTGATCGGCTACACGGGTGGCATATTTTAGGAAGATTGCTTTAAGTAACTACACCGCGTGTTGGCCCCGGGACACACGCGGGCATGCCCGGTTTATCCCGTAGGGTAGCACAGCACGGCCGCTCCTCAAATATTTTGTATTAAATTTTATTTAAATTTATCATGATTTAGTGGTCCCCCAAAATAAATTCAATCCCGTGTTCTTAACATTTCGACGATGTGGCGCTCGAAGTAGTCTCGACCGGCGGTCGCTGTTCTGTGCGTAAGAAGACTAGTAAAGTTATAGTTCGATAGCTCCAAAACTGGGGACTAGTTCGCGTGAAACGACGCGGACGCGGCGCGGCGGCGGCCGGCGCGGCGGCCTTACGGCTCGTCTGCTGATCAATATATATTCCCAAAACAAACGAGCTTATGTCTCCAGGAAGAACCGCTTTTTTATACCATAGAAGGCATTTTTTTCCCTAGGATGAAACGCTTTCTTATCCCTGAGAAGAAATTTTTTCTTATCTGACAGAAGAAACGCTTTCTTTCCTACCAGAAGTATCGCAGAGTGGACCACTTCTTCCCAAAGGGAGATCAGAATGCGATTGCTTTGCGATATCGCTAGAGTAAAGCTGGAAGAATCGCGTTCTGATCTTCTGCGATAAAAAAATGTTTGCTGGTCTCGTGGATATTAACGACACTCACACCTTTTTTATCCCCCGGATGAAAAATTTTGATCCCCCAGAAGAAACTTTGTTCTATGTCCCTTGTGTCGCAGAGTGGCACACTTCACCCCGAAAGGAAATGATAATGCGATATCGCTAGCATAAAGGTATACCTAATGAAAAAACAGAAACTTTCATTTTGATCATTGGATTCTAAAGAGGCTTAAACTTGCTTTAATTGAGTAATATTTAATATTAATGTCTGTCTGTACTATTAGACCCGCGCGTTTCGCTGCTTACTAAATGAATTTAATGCTTAATTTGTCTTTCATAAAATGTTCCGTTCTACAGGATGACACAAAATGAAATGAAACACAAATTTTTGGCCCAAATTTGAGATTATTTTGACTAAAGTTTTAATTTTTGAGGTATTGTTTATAGAAGAGTGAAAATTGTTTTTATGAAACCATGCCTCATACTCTGGCATGCAATATGGTGCACGCGTTGCGGAGATATAAGGGGCTATCTCTATCTATATATCACACATTTTTCTACAAATTTATTGTATAGATTATGTGTAATATAATTTGAATTTTTAAAACAAATTTGCCTACCTAATTGATTCATAAAAATATTCATGTTCGTCTAGTTCATGCATTTAAAAACATTTTTATAACTGCCATCTATCTTTTAAGCATTCTACTCGGTATATAGAAAATAGGTTACCTAATTGCTGACACTTTGCTGTTCTGTGCTTTTACTATGAATAATTCCGTTTATGGTGTCACACGCTAGAATTGAATCAGTAACTGTTGCTCTTAACAAGCTACTGCAGTGGTTTTTATTAAGGGTTCTACTTTTATTTTTCACCTACCCTGCCCTGCCCTGTCCTGCCCTGGCCCGTCCTGCTGGTTGCTGTTGGGCATGTTGTGTTGCATTTTTACATTTTACTTCGTTAACTTGATTTCCGTTGATTTCGCATCGAAAATGTTGACAGCCAGTTGAAATGGCTGTGCGAACTCTTTAAAGTGCTTCAGTTATTTGGTTCAATATTTGGCAAAAACTCAACGGGGGAAAGGCAAAAGCGTACAAAATATACGAAATTCAATTTACGCCAAACAAAATCATAATCCATCTATCATTCATCAACGGCAACGGCGAACACTTGGCGCAAATGTCTGCGGCAAACGGAAGGAACTTCATAGATACGCGAGCAGCACACGGATACGGTAGCAGTGTGAGTGTGTGTGTGTGTGTGTGTGAGGAGCTCTCATGCCGGGGATTTTCTTTATTTCTTTTTACATATTTTGTTACGCTTGTAAAGCTCAAATCCCCAGCGTATAAGCATTTCTACTTCAGTCGCTGCTCAGTTTAGCGCTGCTCCCTGCCTCCACAACCACAGCAAAAGATGACAAAATGCGTGGCTGGCAGCTGCCTGATAAGGCGAAGGCATCTCTAACTATTGATGGAAGGTTTTTGTACTTTAAAGCCTCGAGCCAAGTTCAACAACTGGCCGTACGGTCTGTGCGAAAGCTGTGGTGGATTTGCCTCTTCTGATGAGGGGTAAGGCATACGCAACGCCTGGAAGCAGGCTGCATTTTTTTGTACTTTTTGCAGGAGAAATTCTAAGCACCTGAGGGTAGTAAGTGAAGCGACAGCCACAGAGAGAGAGCGAGCGAAAGAGAGCGAGATGGTCAGCAAGTGCGCCTGCGTCAAAACTTGAACTTCATGGCCGGCACGACAACAATGCGGGCAGCGCCGCCAGCCGCCAGCCGTCAGCAGCGCAGCACTTGACGTGGTCGACGATTTGGGGGTGGCAAGTTGCACGAGTGCTTCTTCCAATGTGGCAACGTACGACCACACAAAAACAAATGCCAGCCCGCTTCACTTTGGGCAGTAGCAGTTGGGCCTTACGCCCGGCTGGTACGTCTTCGGTCTTGGTGCTGTTCCTTCTGCTGGGGCTAACGCCTGCTCCTGGCTCCCTTCTTCTTGGCGTGATTACTCCAATTCGTCTGCGTGTGATAAGAAAGCGACGTGCCAAACGCGAACTCAACTCCAAAGCCAAAAGCATTTTTTGGACTCAAAGTCGAAATCATTCCTTAACGCGACGCGTATCGGTGCGGTTGTGTGCAAAGCAAAAAAAAAAGTTACTCTCTATCAAGATCAGACCAGATACGGTGGGTGCTAAATAAAAAGTGAAATTGAACCATTCTCAAAATTCTTCGAAAAGAAATAATAAACAAGAATTTTAAATGTGCCTGAAACTATGAATGCAAACAAAAACTATGAGCCGGCTTTTGAAGAATTTTTTTTCCAAGTCTTACAGGTAAGTTAAATGTGATTGACAGTTGGTGAAATTTTTAAACAGGAGGATAATTATAGTTTAGCAAAGTAAAATATTAGAAAAAAATTATTTGATTAGTGAAACGAATTGAAAACAAATATTTATGCTTAGGCCAAATTTTTATACACAAATAAAATCAACATGAAATTAATTTAGCGCAACACTTTCAATGTAAAGCAATTTCGATTAAGAACTATTTTCGACTGTGTTATATGATGGGCACTCGTAGCGGCCTCCTCTGGCAATAACAACAAAATACAGGCACCACAACTCTGCGATGCAATACAGGGCGACTTAATAAGTGAATCTGGATTAGATAATGGAGATAATAAAGTTTCCTCTTGAGTCCATGGAATAAAAAGTTAAGGTTTGAGACTTTCTGATCAAATAATGCGGAATCGGAATTGTTATATGTTAGACTGAAAATAGACTGAACTATTCGGACTCGAACTTTAACTTTCTATTAGTCGAAAACGCTTCGATCGAATTCTTTAATCGATTTATGAAAAGCACAACGCTTACTTATGCCGTTTAATCGAATTCGAAAACGAGAACAGATCTGTTTTTAATTTGTTTTTTTTTTTTTTAAGAAAGATTTCCCAACTCTATAACAGGCCGAAATAGTTTACCTATCAAAAGAAAGTATTAAGATCTAAATTTAATTTAGTCTACCAATTTTACCAATCAACAAAATGAAACCAAAGTGAAGCGTTAAATGTATTAGAGCTATTCAAATTTAAAGAGATCCTCCAACTTAGAAGTTAAATGTATATAGAACAATTTAATCTGGAGTTTCATACCAGCAAAATACTTTACAGATCTTATAACGATGTTCATTTTCTTGCATCCAGATTCTTTAGATTTTTATCATTTTAGAAGGATTTGAATTGTTAAGGAAGTTAAAAAGAGAGGACCAGATCTAGTTACCACAGATGTTCTTTTCACTTCTTGTATAAATATGTGAACTTGAAATTCGAAAAACCAACGTTCACAAGGAAACCGATTTGGAACTCGGAACAGGACAGAATATCTTAGTATTTCTCCTTTTCTTCGTAGTATTTTGCCTCTGATGTGAAAATATTTAATCATCTATAACAATATAATAAAACTTAAGTTTTGTCAAATTTTTTTAACCTGTTCAAGTATACAAATTGGCGCCATTAGAGAAGGGAAATCAAAAACGGGAATATAAAAAATTGGGTCCGTTTAATTGAATCTATTTTAAAAAATACAAATAATTAGTAATCAGATTTTGGACTTGCTAGTTGGTATAGATATCATATAGAAAAAGATTTGCCTACTTAGGCTGCCTTCACACTGTTCGACGCCTGAGACATGATATTCTAGTGGTCCTGCTTTTTGTCATGTTTTAAATTTGAATAGCTTGTCAAATTCATAGAATTTCATAAGGAAATGCAGGCCTTCTAGATATCATGGGTCATGTGTCGATCAGTGTGAAGGCAGCCATTTTTATTTATTTAAGGGGGTCAAACCCAATTTCAGTTTTGTTTTTGATTCTCTGTTGTCGCAATCAGAGCAAATCAGTTTCTGTTGTATTGGTTCTTCACCTGTTGTTGGCCGAATATTTTATTGAGATCAGGCGCTCAAGGTGTGTTATTGCGCCTCCTCTTTCTCTGTCGCTCACGCTACACCACAACAATAAAAGTAATTCAGACTCCTTTCCTTTTCACTCATTTGGCTCTTTGAAGAGCACTCATGCGTGGGGTTACTGTCAGACAAATCAGAGCAATCAGAGAAGTCTATCAGAAAACGTAGCACCAAACTGGTTCTGCATCTTTTTTATCAGTCTTTGATAAGTGCTGTGCTGAGTGAAGACATGTGTTGATGGTTATTTGAAAGTTCTTTTATAGAAAGATCATTTCTAATTTCCAATAAATATTAAAAAGTTAAGCCATTATAATTCTTAACCATTTTTTTTTGGTTTCTGAATAATAAAACGTTATTCCATTTTGCTAAATAGGCCAAATTAGCAAACTTTACGACCAATTTTATATATATCAACCAAGAAAATTATATATGTAGATCCATTTATTTATTTTTCTTCCATACCAGAAAAATACTTTATACAATCACTCGTAGAACTTTTTAGCAGGCTCTAGGTCATTGATCACACAAAGTGCTTCTAAAGATATTTAATGCATTGCGTCAACAATCATTTAGAAAAGCTGCCTTATCACTTATTACATATCGCTTACTTACTTCAATACTGGCATAACTCAAAAAATACGATTTTTGACTTAATGATGCAGAAATACTCGCTGTCTTGTGTACTATTTTGTGTAAAAATTTTCGTATTGATATCTCTTTTACTTTCCATGTGATATGAAAATATGTCTCATTATAATTTTACAGGTTCATTTTCATGTTAATGCAAGAACGTCATATCTCAGTTGTCCTGCAGTCGATATTGAGCAAACATACATCAGCTTTCAGTTAAAACATCATTTTTCTCAAAATGGATTATTTTGAGTTATGCCAGTACTGAAGTAAGTGAGCGACATATACTAGTAGACCTGCGCTTTCTAAAACAAATTTTTATGTTTTATTGAATGAATTTTTTATTCGTCTATCATAAAAAATATCATGAGTTTTAATTAATTATTAATTTTTGAGGAACCTAATTAAAAGAACAATTTTTTCTTAATAAAAACTACGCCACTTTAAACTCTGGCAATCATTTAAAAAAAACCGCATGCAATTTGGTGCACGCGTTGCGGAGATAGCCCTTTTTACACACATTTTGTTCGACAAAATTTTAGTATGGATTTCTAACTCAGCGCCGGTCAAATAAGAGAACATAAAAAATGTGCTGGAGTTGAGTCATCAGGAGACCCTTTAGCCGATTAGCATGTTTTTCACCCTTTTTGAATTTTTTAAATTCTAATTGACTCGAAACTACAATACGAACAGAATAAAATAGAATATTTACAAATATTTTTTTGGGTTAAATCCATTTGTATGTACGTGCTAAATATCGCTTTTAAACTCAATAATGGAAATATTGTTGTGTTAATGCCAAGATACTTGTGTATTAATTGTATGTATATTTTTGCACTCACGCTATACCATAACAATAAAAAATATATCATCTTGCTTTACTTTCATTTCTTCTTAGAAAAGCACACATTCGTTGGGTTATGGTCAGACAAATCAGAGCAGTTTACTTAACCAGAGACACTTAACAGAGGGCCAACCCGCTTTTGCTTAACTTTTTTCTGTCTTTGATAAGTTCTGAGCTGATCGAATATAAGTGTTCCTGATTAATTGAGAGATATTTTCTAATTTCAAATTATATTTGTTTGAATGAAAAAACGTTAGGTTAAAAGTAGGGGCCGACAAAAAACACATTCACATTTTGACATTGCGTATATGTTTAGCCACTGACACGAAGTTCATTTTGCTCTGCGGCATTGTGGGCGTAGCAGCGCAGCGACGAAGTTATACTGGGTTTCGAATGCGCTGCTGCTGATGTATGCACAGTAGAGAGTGCCGCGCCGATCCCTGGATTAAAGCACTTTCATTTCAATTTGATGTCAGTTGTCAACAGTTAACATTTCGGATTCATCATAATTTAAACGCAGTCGAATATGCGAACAGGCCAGGGCTATAAACATATCCATCTTTAGAAATTTCCAGAGATTTTCGTATAAACGATTGCACTTGAACTAAACTTGAACTACTTTATTAGGGAAGTGACAAGAATAAGACCGGCTACTTGATCATATGAAGGAAAACTTAACTTTGGCAGGTAGTTTCAAATCGCTAAATTTCGTCATTTAATCAAAAGCGGATTTGTGCCCCTACTAAAAGTCAAACAGTTTTAGTTTAAAGTCCTAACGTTTAGAGAGTGGAGTTTCTGGAACGCACCCTTAAAAAGGACTTGAACAACATTAAAAACTGGTTAATTTCGAACTTGGTGAGGAAGTTGTGGGCATAATCTTTTAAAAATTAATTTTAAAACCAATATTTCGCATATGTTTGTTGAAGAATTGTTTGGTTTTGGTTCGCACCGATATTTTGAAAATTCTCAAACACTTTCAGCGTCTGCATAAAATACAGTTCTATTATGGACACAACGAAAAGAGAGAGCTAAAAACACATTCAATTCAGTTTTTGCTCAATGGACGATGCGCTCAAGCAAATAGAGTGCTCTTTTTCGTTTCACTTTAGCTCTTGTCTTTCACTGACCGTTTTGTCGGGAGCAAACTTCCAAAGTGTCTTTTGCGTATGCATGTGTGGTTTTTAATAAAAACTTAGATGCCTTTATATAAATATTTTCAAGTGCAAAAATAGTTGTCAGGTATTACCCTATTATCTGGCAGAAGTTCGCAGTGACAATACCGAGACATTAAGAGAAGGTTAAAAAGTAAGACTCAAATGTATGAAAATTAACTGGAAGCGTTATCTTAGAGTTTGTGAATTGAAAGTTTTGACCGAATTGGTCAACTTTACTGACTGTGAACAGGCCATATAATTTCACTTTAAAGGTTCGAGTCATAGCTTTAACCAAAAACATGGGTTCGAAGTTTTGTAGCATTGAAATGAAAACAAAATAGATTTCAAGGAGTAGATTGAGAACCATTAAATTCTTAAATGAAAGAGCTACACTTCCGAAACTACTAAGTGGTTCTTTTTAGTTCCTACAGATAAGCTTCTGATATTCTAATCTATTATGAAAGACCAATTCTGTTTCATCCGAAAGGCAAAGCTTGAGAAGCTTGCTCACTACTAAAGCCAATAGCTGGTGAAGGTGATGGTTGTGTCAGAGCGGAGAGCTTTTAGCTCAGTCCCTTCGCCCAGTAGTCTCAAAATTCTAACACTACGCAATAATTTCTTAGCTTCAATTGATTTCATTTCACACACAAACTCTCAAGTATTTTGTTTTTTCCAATTTTGAATTTTACACATATTTATAATTAACACTTTGGGCACATTAATTTTGTAATTTATTTTTGAATATTTGCGTAACTTTTGACCACACACAACCGCACCCCAAGAGCCCAGATTTCGAAATAACTTCACATTTCTCAGTCGAGAACTCGTCCAAAAATCTGTGCTGAAATGAAACCGGAGCAGGACACGCACAGCCGGCAAAATAATTGCATAAATTAAAATCTTAATTATGCCCCAGCATACGCACCAGGCTCGCGCTCTCTCTCTCTCTCTCTGTCGCTGTCCTTCTCATTTACTCTCGCGCTGTGACGTCATTAAATGAGCGAGGTACAAAATGAGAAATGAAACACGAGATGGGGGGGAAATTAAACAAGAGGAGAAATTTTTATGTTGCGGAAATGTAGGCAAAAGGCAAATGCAAAAAATATGCGAAAAAGCAACGCAAAATTAATGAGCAGACAACTCTCGGGTAACAGGAGCAGCAGGAAGAGCAGCAAGTTGTGCGCCGCTCCGCTCATTACGCAAATGAAAAGCCCGTCTGTTGTCCTTGGCCGTGATTTGCCGGCTCTGCTCTCGCTCTCTCTCTTTCTCCGAGGCATTCGCCATTCATTAACATAATTTTAATTTGGGTTAGTGAGACAACGGCATTCAGTTCGTTGAACCTGGCCGAGAGGATACGCGCAGGCAGGCAGCTGTGGCAGACAGCATCAGAATTTCCTGTGCCTGGTAAGGATTTCTTTTTTTTTTTTAATTTTATGCTAATGAGCTTTAGGGTCAGCAGCTACCCCTTTCGTTTTCTATGAACTCTCGTTTTTTTCTACGGTTTTTATGCAAATGAGCTTCCCGTTTTTTTTTGTGTAGGGTTTACCTGAGGGTCTCTAGCATTTGCCTAGAGGCTGCCTAACAGCTGCCTGAGAGGAGATTTAATTGCAAAACATCGATCACGGTTGCAGCTAATTTGCATAAATTTTTTAGTACATTTTGGCAAACCTTATGCAAATTCAAGTGCATTATTTGCAAATCATGTTCTACGGGCAACTTTGCGCTGTCAATTACTGTGAATAGGTTTGGGGTGGGGTGGGGTTAGAAGAGTGCTTGAGTGGTTGTCGCTAAAGGAGGGGGGTTATTTTTTTTTCTTCTCTCTCTCTGTGGCAATTATGAGCTTAGTAGCGGATATGGGATTTACTAACGAGGTTAGCAACGGCAGGGGTTTTGGGTAAATTTGATTGAAGAGTTTTTTCAACTTCTATAAGAAAAATGAAAAAGAGTAAAAAGAGCCATACAAAAATCTGCAGAACTTTGAAAGCATTTTAAAGCAGGGGCCGGCAAAACACACATGCTCATTTTGGCGTTGCGAGTGTGTGTTGAGCCTAGCGGGAGCGCGCTCATTTAGCACTTCTTTGTTGTTGCAAAAGAGAGCAGTATAAGCACGTATACTGTCGGTGTGTCGACGTCGCTGCCGCAGAGCGGTGTTAGTTACACAGTAGATAAGAACGTGCCGGACTCTGTTTTAAAGTCTTCCTTAACTTAACGAATCTAAGGTTTTGTTTTGATTCTTAGTCTTTGGCAAATAATGTAATCGACTTTATTTTCCATTTCCTTACTTTAAATGTTCGTTTTCATAAAAATGTAGCAGTTCAAGATCATAAGTTAATCACCTAAAGTCTGTAGAATTTTGAAATATTTTCCGTCTGCAGATTCCTCGCTCATCTCTATTAGGTCCTCTGTTTTATCCGGTCACACTGAGAAAATACGAATTAGTTCTTATAATTTCTTAAAAAGATGAAACAAATCGTGTTTTGAAGCGAATCTTATTTTTAGGTCCGATTTTAGCTATCTGTCACGTAAATCTCCAGAATTTTGAAATATTTTCCATCGACAGATTTGTCGCTCATCTATATAAGGTCCTCTGTTTGATCCGGTCACACTTCCTCTTGAACGTTCTACATTTTAAACTTCTTTCAAAATTCGTTATTCTTATTTTTTATAAAAACTTCTGTAACATAAAGGACGTACGCAGGATTTTGATTAGGGATGACGAAGACTAATTGTTCGGGGGTATTGCTGGTTGCTATCTTGTTTAATGGGGATATATAAGAATGCGGAAGCGTTTTTACATACCTCCTTAACCAAAATGTAAATAAAAATTGACTTCGATGGACCGAAACAAAAATTATTTCGAGGTCGAACATAGTTTTCTGGTTTGATATTAAATGCGTTTCGAATTAGCTTTCATTGTAAGTCTCCTGCAGAGGAATTTTAACGGCTGATATTATTGGACGAGTTGAACTACGTTTTTTGGAAACATCACTAAAAAGATTATACTCATTCTGTATTTGATTAAAAAAGAATCGGAAAACAACTTTCTGAGTTTTCGCTAATTTTTGGTTTTCAAATGGTTGGTTATTTTAATTATTGTATATTGTATACGAGAGACAAACAAATGGTCCCGGTCACTGAAAGGCTCGGTTTTTAGTAAGTTTAGTATTGACCATCTGAGTTATTGCTGTAGCTTAAACCCTGTGGAGGGGCAGTTATTAGCTCAGAGCCGAGAGCAGGGGTCGGCAAAAACACAATCCGTTTTGGAATTTCGTTTTTTTTTTTGCTCGGCGTTATTGTAGGCGAAGCTGTCGCTGAGCACTTTTATATGAACAAGAGATAACGAGGCGGCGGACTCAGGCTAAGAGCAGCAATTGTCTACGAGCTCAAAAAGTGAGAGTGTATTGGTGTGCGAAAAATCTGATCAATCTGACCACATAGAAGGCTAGCCAGCGACTGAAGGCCTGTTTACTCCCAGCCAGCAATTTAGCAAACGTTATGCAAACCAAGCTTAAAGTAAGATTGCTTTTGCAAGCGTTGTCGTATGGCAGCCTATGACATTTACAAAACACTTGCTAAAGTAAGCTATTTGCGCATGTCGTTTCAGCGACCAAGAGAAATTTCGTGCTCGCTCTCTCTCTCTTTTGCTCTCTTCGAAAAACTTCAGATTTTTTCGTGCTACGCAACTGCAACTGGCAAGGCAGACAAAAAAAGGTATTCTTGAGCAAAGGCAAGAAAACGGAATATCTTTCTCCGTAAATTTCTATTTAGCGAGCAAAATCAGTTTTTACTCATTTTTTCGAATGCGGTTAACATTTATGCAAGCAGCAATAATAATCGATGGCCCTGGTCAGGGGCCGAAAAATTTAGTACATCTGTGCAAAGTTTCAGCTCGATAGTTCCAAATCTGAGGGACTAGTTCGCGTAGAAACATATATTATATCAGACGGACAGACGGACAGACAGACGGACGGACAAAGCTTTATCGACTCAGCTCGGTCTATGCTGATCAAGAATATATAGTACTTTATATGGTCGGAAATGATTCCTTCTATGCGTTGCACACGTCTGGGCAAGAAATTTATAATACACTTCTTCAAGTGTATAGAAGACTGTAGCTAAGTCTCATTGTCTTTCTGAAGAGCGAGCAAATGAAAATTTTCTTCTCATCTAAAATAGTAGGCTATTTGCGCGCTTAACATGTAATGTACAGAAGCTTGTGATAAGCGTATAAAAATGAATTATAAAACATGTTTTGCAAGCGACTTTTTATAAGCTTATAAAAAAGGGTGCGTTTCGGATTATAAAACGCTTACTTTGATGGTTTTATAAATGTACAGCAGCGTTTTATAAGCGTTTTCCCTTATATTTGAACGCTTACAAAACGTGTATTTTTATATGAAATTGTTTGCTGGGCTCTCTTGGCCTCAGCTTTGGCATGCGTTCGGCTCGTGTATGTGTAAATAGCGAAATGTCTTGGGCCCCTGCCGACATCCAGTGTCACCTGCTGGTTTAAAGTTCTTGAGCCTCGGCTCTCAGCTCAAACCCAAAGAGCTGCGTTTAAACACTGATAGAAAAATCAGGAATATTCGTACTTAAATCAAGAATTTTCAGTTTCAAAACTTCAAAAAGACCGAAAATTTTGATTTCTGTACGGAATTTCTTCAAGAGCGTTTTGAAAATCCCTTAATTCTTAAGGTTTCAAAACAGTTTCAAAACTTCGATAAGACCGAAAATTCTTGATTTTTGTACGGAATTTCTTGATTCAAGAGCGTTTTTTAAAATCCCTTAATTCTTAATTTCAAGAACGTTTTGGATATGTTAAGCACGATTCCGGATTTTTTAAAGAACTTTTAGAACTCAAAGTAAGCATGATCTAGACTTATTTATGTCAGCTAAGAGCGATTTGTACTTAAAGTAAGAGCTCGTTTTACATCAAGAACGAAATGATCTTTAATTAAAATCTTTTTTTTGTGAATCAAAAATTGTATTTTTCTTGAATTTTTGAAGAATAACTCGGTTTTTATCGAAGGATCACAGAACGAAATCATCTAGTTTAAATCTTTTTTTTCGTGAATCAAAATTTAATTTTTGATTTCTATTTTTTAAATTTTTAACGGTCCATTTCGAATTTAAGAACGTTATGATCTTAAATTCAAACTGTTGCTTCTGAATCAAGAAGTTTTTTTTAAGACCGAATCATTCTGCTTTTTTTTTGAGTGAAGGGACTTAAGCAGTTTTGTGCACCGGGCTCTCAAGTTGTGGATCAGAGCTCAGCTTAGTGTTTCCGGTCTCTCTCAGTCTGCGGCTTTTGCTTCTGAGCCAGAGACAAAAAGCGCCAAAGCAATTCCGAACCCTGCAGGGTCTGGTTGACAGCTCTTAAAAACAGACAATGTAAACATTTGTAATGCAAATGGAAAAAGTTAAACTAAAGTTTAAAAAGAAAGACATTCTGAACCTGAATTTTCCTTGTTGAAAAGGTGGCGTTGCGCTCGTATCAGCATTAGTTAAGTCAAAAATTTAGGTTGCACAAAAAGTCTTAAATCTACTGATTGAAAGCTTGCGGTTGGAGAATGAAAGAAGGTAAGGGGACTAAGACTGAAGGTAACTAAACTAAGGGGTACAACACATTTCTTATGATAAAAATGGACAAAACATACAATTTGATTATTTGAGCCGAAAGTAATAATCGTATTCCGCGCATTAAGGCAAGCGGGTCGGCGTTGGTTTTGCGAGATGGAAGCAAAGCCTTATGAGTGAAATCTACTTGGCTTGCAAATCGCATTTGTCATCTGACATAGTACCCCGAACATAATTGTGTTACTCCACAAATTATACAAAAACAGTTTAAATTCGAAAAGCAAGAGTTTTCAAGTAAATCTCTAAAAATTTCTGGGACAACCACGAATACGCTTTTTCGTTTCTCTGTCTCGCTCCGGCATGAAGTTCTCTGCTTAATGTTTCATACACAAAACTTACAAATTATTTATTTAAAATTTTCTTTTAGTTTCCAAACTCAAAGCGAGTTCTAACATGAACCAAATTCCGTTTCTTGAACTACAGTCAACCTTACATAAAAAATCAATAACAAGATTTTATTTTTTTTTTTTTTTTTTTGCCAACAGCATTTACTGCTTATCAACCCTCATCCTCAACTCCAAGTCCAACCCTACTGAAAATGCTGGCGAGGGGGAAGGGGGATTCTTTTTCGCGTAAAACGCAACTTGAAGTTAATTTGCATATTTTGCCAGCTTTGCAGAAATGCGAAATGTCGAATGCGCGAGCTGCTGCTGCAAAAACTAATAACAACAAAAATTTGTACGTAGGTGACAAGGCAGGATTGGAAAATGCGAGTAGGGAAAAGAAGGGTGTCTAGCAGAGTATGCAAATTTCATTTCTAACACTGAACTCAACTGAATGGCACCCGATTGATTTGCAAATAATAAAAACTTGTTCGCCGTTAATTTGCATAATCGTCAGACCCTGCCCGACTTGCTGT
The DNA here is from genome assembly GCA_018904235.1 of Lordiphosa stackelbergi. NCBI lineage: Eukaryota > Metazoa > Arthropoda > Insecta > Diptera > Drosophilidae > Lordiphosa > Lordiphosa stackelbergi. The sequence continues at coordinate 11,111 of JAEIFU010001533.1, read as the reverse complement.
CTGTCTGTCTGCCTGCCTGCCTGCCTGGCTTGTTAAAGGATTTCACTTTCTCCTGCCCCTAATAACCAAATTGCATTGTTGACTCTGACAGACGCATGGCAAAAATTCTGTCTGTGTGTTTTGTGTTTAGTCAAGCAAATATTTTGCCAATGAGAAAACGAAACCAAAGTGAAAATATTTGAAAATTGGTTTTGGCGGCGCACCTGACAAAGCAAAAAAAAAAAGAAGCAAATACAGACATAACTCAGTATAACAGGTCGAAACTGAGTTGTATGTACAATATATGTATGTATGTATGTCTGCCCGGACCTAAATTCAATTCGCTTCAAGCTGCGCGACAGTTAGACAGCAGCAGAAGACAGTGAAAAAGCCAGGCATCCTGTCAGACATTTTCTTCTTGTTCTTTTTCGCTCTGTATTTTCCTTTTACTGGCTAAAAAGGATTACGCTAACACAAAGCGGCGAGATGCAGACAGCCAGAGCAAGCAGAGGGGTAAGGGAGCCGGGGCCAGCCACATATACAATATTTAGATTTTTGCACATGCCAATATGAAAAAGGCGAACCCACCCTCATCCCCCAACCAGAGTCATGTTTCATGTGTGTGTCCCACGCTTTTTTTTGTCATTTGCTTTGTCAGGACGAGGCAATCACCCTCGCCTTGTATGTGTGAATGTGTGTGTGCTTGTTGTTTGTATTTGTACAGCAACCATCAAACATTTGCTCATGTGTCTTGTAGAAAATGGCAAAAAAAAAAAAAAAACCGAAATTGTATACATACCACGCTAAAATGTAAGCATGTGTGTGCGTGTGTGTGTTTTTGTGTGTGGCTACAAATTTGCAAAAGCCAAAAGAAAATGGCAGTTGGGCAGGGTGGTGAATGGGGGGAAATGTGTTATCCTGTGGGTGGCAATTTCCCATTTAGTTTAGCGGGTAAAAACGTTTTAGATTGAACTATGATGGTCATAAATGGCTTTCGGCTTGGGTTATCTAAAACGATATAAATGGGTAATACGACACGACGATAACGAATATAAATGGCTTGAATGTGTGAAGGCATCGATTTTTGATTTACCAAGTGTAAAGAAATATTTTTGAGAGCACACCTCGCAGTTTAGTGTGAGATGAGTGGTTTAGGAAAATGCTCAAAAGTTGGGCTCTTTGACACATATATGTACAACTAACCCATTGAATAACTAACTAAGAATTGGACTTTCTTATTTCATTAGCCTTTTTATAACGAGGTGTTCATACTTTTATTGGCAGCATTGTTTTCTTGTGTCATCTTTCTGTTTTTAAACGATTTCCAATGATATTTATGTAGAGAAGAGAAAAATGTGCTTATGTGGGTAAACAAGAGAGATCACAGCCCACTTTTCTGTGCTCACCGACTTACACAACTTCGTGTGAAACACTCGAGTAACTTCAGCCAACGCGGTGGCCGTTGGCTATGGGCTGGCCGGCCCTGATATTAAGGAATCCTCAAAGAACTAAGAGAGCCAGGAGAGCAGGCATGAGAAAAAGAAACACGAAGTAGCCGTCGTTACTCAGCTTCGGTATGCCGAGAGGGTAGTTTATGTATGATCACAAATACGGCTACGCATGCAAAAAAATCAGGAAGTGTTCACTCCGGGGTTCCAGTCCGCCAAACTTTTTGGGTTCGGTTTCACGGAGCGGGTTCAGAAGATCGCGGAACCTAGATTCAGGTTCTAACCAAGGTTCAAGAATAATTTTGTTTTCCCTAATTTCAGAAGTAAGTGAAAGTTGAACCAAACTTAAACGTTTTATTCAAAGTTTGTTTTAGCTGGCTCGAGGTCAACACGGTAAATTATAATTCAATATAATCAACAGAGATTACAACATTTTGGAATTGCAAATGTAGGACCTCCCATAACTACCTACCATGTTTGGACCGTACTGCGCTGTTTCGAGAATCACCACAATTCTCTCATCAGCGGACTTGTTGCTTTTTCACGCTTCAATAACCTGCAAACTTTGTTTTTATACAACTACTATGGGCGAATAAAAACTGGGGGCATTCCAATGGTGAAAAATTCCGGCCCGAAATTTTGCAAGGGTTTGCTTACCAATTGTCTGTGCTGTAGGGCGGCTGCGGAAGCTTTGGAATGCCAGCCTTGGTCAGGTAGCTGTTCACAAGAAAGGCGGTGTGAGCCGGGGCGCTGTCGTGGTGCAACTTCCAGTTGGCTGCGATGTCTTATCGGACCCGATTGACCCTTCGTTTGAGTCTCTTGAGCACTTCCACGTAAAACTTGGCGTTGACGGTTTGTCCAAGAGGAACAAATTCATGGTGGACGATGCCTTTGATGTCAAAAAAGACAATGAGCATCGTTTTTACTTTGGTTTTGCTCATTCTTCCCTTTTTCGGGCGAGGAGACGCCTCCGTGTGCCAATCGGAAGATTGCCTCTTTGTCTCGGGATCATACTCAAAGATCCATGACCAGTCACCTGTGATTACGTTATTCAAAAAATTGGGGGTAACTCTGCTCTAACAAACTTTGCATTTTCGGCTTGCACCACTCACAGAAACACGTCGATCGCAAATGCCTGTCCTGACTCTCCAGGTGCTCGGAGACAACTGACCAGCCGCTCGTTCGTTAGCTAGGAACGCCCTCTAACGAATCCAGTCGGAGCGCGCACGCTCCAAAGTACAGTCGCCGCGGAAGAAAATCAGTCCTATTACTTTCCGGACAAACGCTGTTTTAAGAAGCTTAGATCTTAAAGATATGTGCAATGGACTCCTAAATCACAATTTTATCCCAAAAGTGGACTTCAAAGTTACAGAAGGATAAAATAAAAACGACCAATCCGTCTTTCCGTAATATTTGGAAACATGAGCTAATAGAACAGAACCAATGATGTAGTTTTGGTCAGTGCATTCCACACTAACATAATCAGATCAAAATTTAACCTGCTACAAAATCGGATGGTTTATTTAAAAGTAGAAAAGACGCACTTGACTTATACTTGTGTCGCAGAATCAGCTTATGAAACTAATGCAATATTTTTTGGTTCTTCAAAACAATACTTATCTTAAAATTTCAAAACATTAGAATTTTGAGGAAATCTTTAAATTGCGTGTTTTCAAGCGCCTCAGCTAAATTTTTTTATTTCATTTTTATCAGAAGGTTAAGGAATCTATCGTTATCTCTAGAGATTTTCGTACAAATGATTTGATATGGAACAAAACTGGGAGATATATGAGAAATGATAAGAATAAGGTCATCAGTAGATCTTAGTTCGGTAAAACCGCACACATTAAATCTACTTGGCCCTGAGGAGTCAGTTTCAAATCGCTCAACTTTTGCCATCTAGTGTAGTAGCCGGGAAGGGAAGCAGTTTTAATTGGAGATTTCTGGAACACACCCGATTGATGCTTTCAATGATTTGTTCTTTTTGACGATTATACAATTCAGCAAAGGAAACATATCAAGCTGTTTTTGTTCTAATATATTAAATAAAAGAGAATCTTTGATTTCTTGGACCCAAAAATACATAAGGAAGAATTGGGATTGAGTTAAAAATGTGAGATCGTTTTTCTTTGCACTTTGTTACGACCATCAAAAAATTCTGAATGTTTACATTTAAGTTAATAGGACATTAAGAAATTAGGAAAATATACATTAAGGGCCGTTTTCTAATGTTCCTGTTTTTGTTAAATCGAAATCCACCTAGATTTCGCAACTAGGTGGATTTTTGTGCAATCGGTTGTCTCATGTAGATGGATTATGAATTTGGTCATTTGCGCCACGGTCACACCGGGAGGGCTGGAAAGGCACTAAAAGTGAGTTGGCAATGCCTTGTCAATCGGCGAATTTTTATTTTTTTTTATTGCGCCCCATTTTAAAAAAGTAAAGCATGCATTTTACAGAGGAGGAGAAGGATTTTTTTGAACGACTTGTTACTATGATGGGAGATTAAGCAATAGGTCTACAGCTATGTTCACCCAGGCAAATAATTTGGACAAATTTTGATGAAAATTTTGCCATAAAGGCCAAATTGTCAAACTTTCCGGCCATATTTGATCAAATTTTTTGCGTATAAAACTATAGTTTTAGTTTTAAATCCTATAAAATCTTCAATCATGGCTGTTTTAATCAAAATTTGTCTAAATTATTTGCATGTGTGAACTTAGCTTAAGCAATGAACTAGGGAAATTAAAATGCGGATCTGTCTCTTTGGCTATGTCTGCAGGTGTCTTGCATACAAAAGCCACATCCAATATTTTTCATTTTGGGTTTACTTTTAATCTATACAGACTTAACTGTTTTTAGCATTTTTTTTGATTTTAAATATTTTTTAGTGTGACCATATGCGTGCACACATAAAAATACATAACTTGGATAAGCATATACATGGTTTTAAATACATGAGGATGAAGTAGATGGCAACAAAAACCATCTAGATGGCTAACCATGAACATGAGCAAAGCAAATCCACCTAGATTTGCAAATACAGCAACATGAAAACGGCCCTAAGAGCAGCTAGAAAAAATGCTATTGAAAAGGTATTTTTGAACCAAACCATATTCAACATTTTTTTGGTGCGCTAATTTTCATGTAAAACTTGATGTCCTCGATCAGTTGGGTGATCAATCATCACCCATCTCAAGCACTTTTATTCTCCGAAAACACTTTTAGTTCTGTTTCTATTTCAAGGTACAACAGAAAACACTTTTAATTTGTTCTTGCTGTAAGTCACAATAGAGCGATTAAATATTTTTTAATTTTCTTTAAAATTTTTAAAAAACATTTTAAAATTCTCTGGAATGCTTTTCTAAAATTTACAAATTTTCATTGCATTCAAGAAATTTTTTAAAATTTTTCTTCATCATTCACGGTTGTGACCTAAAGTATAAGATGCTACATGTACTTTTCTGCGCAGTGGTTAAGTAGAGTTGAGTGGTGCTCATTTCAATTACTTTTACAACTGTTGTAGTCAAAGTTTTCGAAAAAGTATCTTTCTTATTTTTAGTTTTATTCAATTAAATGTAATTATATACAAACATGTTGCATACTTTTCGGCATTTTCTTAAGGAAGAGCACGCAGTGGTTTCTACATGAATGATCGTTTGTTGTAGCGTTCCTTGTAGTGCCCAAATGCTTATTCCATAGACTGGCGATAGGAAAATAACGACTTGACGTGTGACAGCAAAAAGTCTGCTGATAATAGGACCGGGAGGCCTTTGAAACAGTACTGTACAGACAAAGCCATGCTAACTATATGTAAAGCTCAAGAAATCTTTGTTGATTTTTGACCTTAAGACGGCTAAACAGCTAACCTCAAAACAGGTCGCCAAAACTCAAATATTCATTAAATTTTATTTTGGTATTTTGGAACTTTTTTCTAAGCTTAAGTAAATTTTATGTTTTATTGGCGACCCTGTCTGGAAGAAACTGTAATGGGCTTTAAAAATGTTAAATATTTAAATGTAATTTTACGGTGTTTAACCCTAAGAGTTAATTTCGCTTTAGTTTTAAGTAAAACATTTCTTATGGAAAATAATTGTATAGTTTTCTGTTTCTAAATTCAGGAAAACCTTTTTATTTTGTTTTGATTATTAAAATTAATTTTATATATTTTCATCAATTTGGGTTACGATATGCCAATCCACTGTTAGCTCTAGCTCTACTAGCTGTTTGTTTATCCTCTGCATTCTTGTATTATATCCAACAATTTGTTGTTAACTTCAATGCTTCAGTTTCATGCTTGGCTAAAACAAAACTATAACAAAAACAATTGCCTTAAAAATGTTCAATTTCCCCTTGCTTAAGATATAATAATAAAAAAAAGAAATGCTCAAAATGCCGTGCTCTGCACAAAGCACAAAGCAAACATTACGGACCCAGTCCCAGTCCCATTGCCATTCCCAGGCCAACAACTATGCGCTATGATGTGGCTCAAGTACAGTTAACTGTTAAGAGTTTCCTTTCCTTTTGCGTTTCTCCCATCAGCGGAATAAAATGCAAAATATTAAGCATAAAATATGTAACCCATTTCAGAAAAGGGAACGTGAAGGAAACGAGCTGGAGTGGCGCAATGCCAAATCTAGAGGCACATTCTGGCAGATTTACTGCATATTGGCCCGGCGTCAAAAGCAGGACCAAAAAAAAAATTGCGTGGTGGGTCCTGCTGAAAGTCAGCATTGTCCTCGCTTTGCGTCTTGCGTTTGCGGCAGCCGTGAATTTATTTCCATCATTAGTTTTGGCACTTGAAGCCGAACATAAATGTGATTTATAAAGCTTTTCTTGCCTGCCAGACACAAACAGAACAAAATCAATCTACTAGAATATAAGAGGAAAAGAAATGAAGGCGGCAAAGTTTCTTCACATACCCCACATCATCGAATATGCATTATTTTGACATTAGCATAATTTACTCTGCGGCAACATGGCAGCTATCCTGTCATTGGCACTGCCAGAGCCATCTACTAGCTTGGCGTTTTGCTTGTTACAAATAGGATTCCATCATAATAATGTCTTGCCTGCCTCCCCTGGTCCCTGTCAACCCAAAGTACATACACGTACATAGATCTGCTGTGTGTATATCCTGTGACAAATAAGACAGGATTCGCAATTGCGAATATTTCAAACTCAAACACACACACACAACAGCTACAGCTCCCGTCTGCTGCTTAAGCTTTAAGTGGGGGGAGGGTAGGGGAGCGGTTTTCCTTTTTGCTCGGTTTGGGGATTTGCCTTCAGCTTTTGCTCAACAAAATTGATGACTATAGTGCGTGATGTCATTTGCATGACAGTTGCGCATCAGCAGCAAAAGAATCGTAGTTATGTATTACCGAGCAAGATCCATGTATACAAAGCTTATACATATTTACAAGCATTGCCAGCGACTTTGTTGGCGTTTACCATTTGAGGACCAAATGCCAGAATTTCCAATTTTCAGTTCATAGCTAAAATAATTATCAGATTACAGTCTTTTCTTGGCTAGTTTAAGTATCCGGCTCGAAGGACCAAGGTTTCATTAAGCACTACCCTGCTATGAGTGTCTATTTCCAATGCAAGCAACTGAACCATAAAGAGCAATTAAAGAACATCTTCATTCACTCACCAACAACCCACAAGACATTCTCATCTGTCAACATTTCATTTAAATATCCATAGTCTACTTTCGGGATGCTAGAAATGAATATTTTAAAGTCAACTCAACAAACCGAAAGCCAGGAATAATAAATAAAACAGAAAGCCTGCAAAAGTTCTTGACCTAGAAACAAAAAAGGCAGGCACAAATGATGACGACACCAAAACGGCGACGTCACCCAACGGGCCAGGACGCCGGCAGACAAGAAGAAGCCAAGCAAAGCAAAAAAAAAAAAAAAAAAAAAACGGTAGACCAAACAAAAATTAAAATTAAAACAAGGACACAAAAAATAAACACCCACAAATGAACCAGCGAGACAGAGAAAGGAGAAAGGAAGACATACAGCCGGCAGCTGTGTGCCAGGCCAATACCAGAACTGGGTTAATAAGCAAGGCAGACGAGGACGATGATGATGATGATGACGTCGACAACGAGGAGGAAGTGCATAATCAACAAGCGACTCCTACTGGCTGTGGGTGCGAAAAAGGCAAACTTTACTCATTTTCATTTAGGCTGTGGGGGGAAGACCTTGGCATCCTTCGTTTTCTCTCTCTCTCTCTCTATGTGTGTGTGTGTGCAAGGACGACTCCTTGCTGTTTTTAATTTCATTGCAAGGAAATGAACCAGCAGCCAACAGCTCGCGAAAATGAAGCCAAAGACACTGCCTGGCCAAGTCTGTGCTCCAAGTTGCCTACCACCTCGCCACCCCCTTAACCATTCGCCCACCCTTCTTGGCTTTAAATTAGCTACAGCAGCCGCGCGACATTAAAAAGTTTTGCCTGCTTCCCCATCTTTCTCCTCGTTCTCGTCTCGTCCTCGTCGCCGGTGTGGAAAATAAAAAGAAAAGCACAAGAAAAGTGAAATTAAAATAAGAGCAGAAAAAACAACACACCAACTTTTACGCAAAAGAAAAAATGAGAAGAAAAAAACCGAGCAAGGTCGAGCTCAAGAAAATGCCGGCAAATTAGGAAAGTAAATGAGCAAAGCAAATTTATAAAATTTGTAGCCTGTTGCTGTTTTTCTGTCTTTCTATTACAAACATTTATGAATTCCTTTGAAACTCAAAACAAAAAAACACACTACAAATCTCTAATTAATCAATTAATATCTCAACCATTTCCATTGCAGCTCTAATTGCCCCCGCAGATACATGTTGGACCCCTGACAGCTCAATTTATTATTCAACTGGCGACAACGGCCAACCACTTCCACTACGTCAGGTACAAAGATATTAATATTAATTTGGCAAACAAGAAAATAAAAACATTGTACATTGTTAATTGATTTAATTCATTAGGCGAAACGGGGCGGGCAGACAGGCAGAAGATGGCTGGCAAACAAACACTAACACACGAAATTAATGACGATAGTTAAATCAACCGTTAGTCTTGGCTGTCTAAGCGTAGAAAACATTTAAAAGACAAATTAACAAAAGAAAAAAAAAAACAAAGACGGTAATTGTAAAATGAAACTGGGTAGACATTATAAAAGGCACCTTAAAACTGAAATCAAATATCTTAGGACTATCTTGGCCGGCACTTACACTGGGCAAAAATGTTTTGATTTGATCAGTTGATAGGTGGAGACCTTTCTTTGAAATCCCAAACAGAAAAGTCCGCTAAAAATTCCACTGGGTGGTCCTTGAAACAGCTGTACAAAAAACATGCTTTCTACACTCATCGAAATTTAATTAAAGCCACCTATATTTTGTTAATAAAAAATGTTTAAAACATGTTATAAAATTTTTTTGACCAAAATTGTTAAAACGTGCTTGATTTAAGGTAAAAACAAATATTTATATTATAAAGTTAAAGCATGTTTTTAGCATTTTTTATAAAAAAGTTCAATTTTTACTGCGAAATTTAATTAAAGCCAGTCCTAAAAAAATAATAAAAAGGATACAGAATAAGGATAATAAAAAATCAGTAAATAATGGATTTAACCTCCAGGCTTATTTATGAGCTTAAAAATGCCTAACCGGATGACGCTAATCATGAATTCGAGCTCTGAATCCGGTATTTTGGCCCATTCCTCAGTAACAGCCTTTGGAAGCTCTTCAGTCGAGTTGAACTTTCGTCCGCCAGCATAAACACGGCGTGCAAGGTTACCACACATGTTTTAAATTGGATTCATGTCCATGTCCACATGTTTTAAACATTTTTTATTGAACAAAATATAGGTGGCTTTAATTAAATTTCGATGAGTGTATTTGGTATGGATAAGACCCGCTCTACTCTTAAGTATTATGCGAAACATTTATTCACGTTTAATTGAAAATTCGACCATTTAGGAAATTTTTGGAATTCTCTGAACTTTAGTATTGTGCAAAGCCAAGCCTCTCATTGGATCTACTTATAAATGATTTAGTTTAGCTTCAGCTTCATTCTATATTTCTTCCTATAGATAATTAACGCACAGCTCAAACTGTCGGAACTAGAAAGTTACAAATTAGACAGCAGTTTTGATATATAATGAAAACTTTAGGTTTCCAGAAAGAAATGAATTTAGAAAAAACTTGATAAATGTAAGTGAACAGACGGCATACACGGTGCGAGACCAGCTCTTCTTCAGAAGCTGAATGAATCATAATTTGAATTTTGGTCTCCTTTTTACACATTTTCTAAATTATTGATAACAGCTTTCCAAAAGGTAGGTAGGTACGATTCTTAAATATTTCTATAAATTTTTTTTAACATTAAATAGTTGAATCAAAATCATTTCGATATGAACTGCACAATCTTCAAAACAATGGCGGGAAAATGAAGTTATAAATGAAAACAAGTCATTTCCTAAGCAAAATCTATGATTTAGGGGCGCAGCTGCCCTTGATATGAATATTTGGTTGGATCCCCTAAGTATGAAAATTTTGCTGAATAGGCATTATCATATATTTTTTCATTTTATAAATAGTCGGCATTTATTTTATATAAAAACTATTTGAATGAAAAACGAGAAAGGCAAAGCTAACTACGTCTGTACCGAAGTTTTCATACACTTGAAATAGCTTGTCTCAACGGTTAGCGACTTCGACCAAATTTCTGCAGATCATCTTAAAAACATTACATATAACCCATGACCGTGTTTGAGAGCAGTAATATTGAGAACAAAACAGTTTTTTTACTAAAACCCATTTTCCGAACGAACATTTGTATGGCAGCTACCAGAAGTAGTCATCGATCCGGTCGGTTCCGACATATTAGCAGCGTGCAGCAAAACAGAAGACTCTGTGCAAAGTTTCAGCTCGATAGCTCCAAAACTGAGGGTAGTACGTAGAAACAGACAGACGGACGGACGGACAGACGGACGGACAAAAAGCTTAATCGACTCCAGCTCGTCATGTGATCAAGAATATATACTTTGTGTGGTCGGGGATGATTTCTTCTATTGCAAACTTCAGGGCAAAATTATAATACACTTTTCAAGTGTATAATAATACAAGATACTACTATCGGGGGTGTCACAGAAATCTCTAGGGATGTTTACCTCGGTTGGTTTGCAAATCGCTAAAAAACCGTCAGTGTCCCAAAACTTCAAGATATTTTTATTTTTCTTGTTTGAAAATAAAGTTCGAAACGAAACTTTTTCAATTAAATTTCCATCCGCTAAAAAAGGGCTGCATCTTTTTCGCACAAAAATTTTCCTAATTTTGGTTATGGGTTAATTTAGTGTTCAACTGAAATTTTTTTGAGTTGTTAAATGTTTTATGAGTCATTTTTAAATTATAGTTCAAATTTAATTCATATTCTTCATAAATAAAATTAAAAATCAAAATATTTGTTGGCGCCAAACATGAGGTATAACTTGCCAGGCCCTAATGCGCTGGCTGCCAACCAGATGGCGCCACTGATGTGGTTGGTTTAGATTAAGATGAAAGACTTTGGTTGTTTTTCCTAATAGCACTAGTTTACAAAAATAAAAAATTAAATGACCCATTTCAACCTGAAATATTTTTGTAGTGTAGTTTGGAATGGAGCAATACGTACTGAACGAAGTACAAC
>JAEIFU010001532.1:0-65898 GCA_018904235.1 Lordiphosa stackelbergi | reverse complement strand
TATAAAAATGAATATCGGATATAGACTTGTCCGTCAGTCTGTCCATATAAACGTACAGATCTCTGGTATGGTAAGAGTTAGAGGTTTGACATGTATGGGACAAATATTTCTTTTAGTTGCAGGCAGATACATTTTATTGTAACAGGCTGCCACGCCCCTCCCGCCCCCGCAATTTAGAAAAAACTGTATATTTCCGACAGTTTTGCAAATAGATGGTTTGTACCTTCTAGAAATATGTTTTATTCAAGACTATTTATCGATTTGCCAAAACAATGGTGAAGATCGGATAAACGATAGTCGAGTTATAAAGAAAACTAAAATATTCCATGGGTAGCACCGGTTCAACGGCGATTAACAGCTATTGACACACGTTATGGCTTCTTTACCAATTTGTGTGGCTTCTATCTAAAATTGATCAGATAAATACAAACTCTGGGGGATATAGAGTATGTTAAAGACGGGCTTCACCGACTTTCTAACTTGGTTTTTTAGGAAATTGTAATATAAATATTTGAAGACGATTTGCGCGGACTAATAATTTCTTGGTGAAATTTTCTTAGAATTTACCGTAGATTTCGTTGTTGCTATACTATTGTTCTCAAAAACACCCCCTGGAATAATCCTGGCTAACCCACTGCCTTCGTCCGTGTGTTCAGTCTTCGGAGGTCCAAGGTTCAAGACCCAGTAAAGTAATTAAAAATTTTTTTAATAATGTTTAAAATATTAAACACAAGAAAAACTAAATCAAACTAAAAATGTATGTACACTAGGGTGGATAAAAAAAGTTAACTGATACCATCTTAAGCGATTACTTTTAGGGTGTCATAACAAAATAAAAAAATCAAAAAATTTTAGATCATGTTTTAACCTCTGCGAAAAGCGTTAAAAGTTTAGACAAATATTACGTATACGACACGTTCCCCGAATCGAAATTTCGTCGACGAACTCTCCGTATTATTTTAAAAGTTGTCAATTTTGAATTTAATCGAGCAACAAACAAATATGGAGCAGGAATCGAATTTATTTTTGATCGAGAAACCAAGACCTAATTTTGACGATGCGAGCCCGTGTCCAATGAAGAGATGCGTTTTATTCACGCTCTTATGGGGGAAAAATTTTTAAGACTGTCCATTCCAGAAAGTGCGATTAGTGTGGCTTGCAGGTTGGAGTCGGCATTGTCCTCGAGCGGGGTTCCAACAAGGGCCATGTCCGCATGAACGCACGGGCCTTCTAGTCAGATACTACCGACATAATAGTGGAAACCACTTTGAATGAGCATTTGGGCTACCATTTGTTGAACTCAAGAGACCGCTCCGAATTAAATTGAATTAAATTGATAAGAGAGATAGAGCCCGAAACGAAGGAGGAATTGAAGGCTATACCGGAAGAGGACTTTGCAGCATATTTTTAAAATTGCAAAAAGTTGGCACAAGTGTAATGCAGTCGAGGAGACTACTTTCAGGGAATGAAATGAATTTACAATAATAAATAAAGATTTTTTTGACTTTTATACAAATTGCCTGTATTTTTTGCCCATAGTTGTATAGTAATCCACATTATTTTTAGATCCTGAAAGAATGGAAATCATCATATCAAAGTCAATTTTTAAACAAATAGACTTTTCGCAGGAACGGCTGCAACCGTGATGAACAGCACCACACTTCAGATCGTGTGGGAACTTACTTCAAAGATATCCTGATAACCTCTTAGTGTAAATCTTACTTTCATCTAGAAGTGAACAGCGCAGAATAGTAGAAATTTTGCAGTAATTTACTATTCCGAAAAATTACAAAGTACCTTTTGTCAAGTTATGACTTCAAAATAGCCATTAAAACAAACTAGTATGTATGGTGATAAACTTATTAAATCAAAGAAAAAATAAAAATTTGGGGACGGTTGGTAATCTTAATCATTTAATTTGTTCCAAGTAGATTTGTTTACATCAATTTTTGAATATGATATCTCTCAAATGGCCGCCTCTGGCGTTGATGGCGTATTGTGCCCTTTTTGCAGCATTTTCCATCGATTTCGCCAACATTTCGGCCGGAATAGCGGCTATTTCTTCACGAATGTTGTCCTTGAGCTCTTCTACGGTCCTTGGCTTGTTAACGTAAACCTTTGACTTCAAATATCCCCACAAGAAGAAGTCAGGCGGCGTCAAATCGGGCGAACGCGGTGGCCAGTCCAAATCACCACTTTTCGACATCAAACGGCCCGGAAACAATTTCTTCAGAAACGATTGTTATGCGACTTGTGTGCGGTGGAGCGCCGTCTTGTTGAAACCAGAACTGCCTCAACGCTTTCGACGAATAATTGGCATCACAAAATTGGTCATCATGTCGCGATAACGCTCCTGGTTGATGGTAACAGCATGGCCATTTTCATTTTGAAGAAAAACGGCCCAATGACCGTTTTCGCACTAACGCCGCACCAAACTGTGACTTTTCGTCATGAAGAGGCACTTCTTGAATCTCCTCAGGATTTTCAGTGGCGTAAATACGGCAATTTTGCTTATTTACGGTCCCATTCAATGAGAAATGGGCTTCATCTTCAATTTTTTAAAAGCACGTTGAGTTTTCACAATTGACTTGTTCTGTTGAATGTAAATTTCAACTATTTCAGAGCGCTCGCGTGGCGTGTATTGTTCCATGGTAAAAATCTGCTTGGACTGACGCTTCAAACGCGGTATGTCATTAAGCGATCATTAAAATTTGATCACAATCTTTGTTCCTTACCGTATTCGAGAAAAATCACCTTTGACCGATGAGGACTTTTAAAACTTAATTTGTAATGGTTTTTACCAGCTCTACACCAATATTTGACTTTCCGGGAATTTTTCTTATTTGACCTTTATTTTTAAGTCTAAATTGACCGGACTAATAGTTCAAATTCCAAACACTCGATGGACCACCCTGTATTTTTCGACATTCACCTTGTACTCTTCCTAGGTAAAAAAAATTACTATCTTTCCAATCACTCCTTTTAGGGTTTGGGTATAAAAAATGCCAGGCGTGTCAGTGCGAGTGCGTGTCAATTCTTTGACTGTCAGGCGCTTGGATAAAAGTGTGAAAGATCTTATCTCAACGTGTTAAGGAGAGTCAGTGCGAGTTTGCGTAATTAATGTGAGCACTAAAGTGCGTGTTTATATAAATACGAAGGATTATATTTAGACATGGAAGCCGAAATAATAACTTATTCTGGACGTAGAGGCAAAACGTTTAAAATTTTTACTTTGGGATTCAAGAGGTTGTTTAAATGCCGCAACCTTGGTAACTGAGCTTATCAAGTCTTTATTTTCTTTTATTCAAGTTTACACCACAAGTTCTATGTATACCCTTTACTGTTGACCCCATTGTATACAGCGCTATTGTGCTTCATATCTTGGTACTCACCTTTCACCAGCGTCAGTATGCCCAGCGGCATAACCAGAACGGCAACCATTAGATCCGTAATGGCCAGCGACATGAGAAAATAGTTGGTTACATTCTGCAGGCGACGTTCCCAAGCAATGGCCAGACAGACAAGTATATTGCCAGCTGCCGTGCCCAGAACCAGTACAAGGGCCAGCAGGGCCCAGTAGTTGTTGGCATCGAATGGCGGCTCAGCGGGAGTTGCTGCTGTTAATGGTATGCTCCGATTTGTGGCATTCCACTTGCTTAGCGAGTGTTGACTGAAATTATCCTGCTCATCCACCTCCTGCCACAGCACTAGGTTTTGCAACTGTTCCACGCTTGTCTCTAGACTGCTCCAATCCCCTCCGCTATCATTGTAGGAACCCAGCGATGCATACACATCCTCTTCCATGTTCTACTTGTGTGTTTGTTCCCTACTCCGATTGTGGTTGCCGCATGCTAATTAAAAAAAAAAAAAAGTGGAAAATGGTAGAAAGTACCAACTTTCACCGTCACCCGTTGAAAAGCCAGCAAACGGAAATGAACGCGAAGTAGGCAGACGACGGGAATGTATTTGCTTCCACCGGCTTAGGATATAACGACGACAGCGACAGCCAAACGGATATTGGGGGCAAACATTTTATGGCACAAAATTGCCGGAAGTTTGTGCTGCAATAGAAAGAAAACGAAAACTGAAATAAGTATATAAAAGAAAACTATTTCAAATGGCAATTTTACTCAAGAGGAAACAACATTTGGAGAGCCAAGATGATTTCAGAGTCATAACTAAATTCTGAAGAAGTAGCAAATGCAAGCGATAAATTTAAACTTAAAGTTTGATGGGGGCTATAAGCGTTGTCAATTTGAGGCATAAAATAAACAAGTGCAGCACAGTTTCCGGCTGACTCATGATAACCATTTCCCCCAACTGACTCATAGTTTTATGGAGAACACAAAACTCAGGAATTCGAAACAAAAACCAAGACCAAACAAGTGAGAAAAGTCGGTCAAGCCCGACTATAATTATACTCTGTACCTAGAGTAGGAGCTGAGTGCAGTGCTGCTGCCGCGCTCATCTCTAAGTTTCTCTCTCTACTCTTTCTAAGTGCGGCGTTGGTTGTGAAAGGGTGGGAGGGGGTGGAGGGGGGTTATTCACTTATTTGCTCATAACTTGAGAACCGCTCATCCGATCTTTATCATTTCTTCGGCAAATCGATACATATAGCTAATGACTAACTATCTTTAGAAGGTACGAATCATCTATCTACAAAACTGTGGGAGATATGAGGTTTTTTCAAAATTGCGGGGGCGGGAGGGGGCGTGGCAAAAATTAAAAATAAACTTGATCTGCCTGCAAGTATAAGAAGCATTTGTCCCATACATGTCAAACCTCCATCTCTGAGATCTGTTTGTTTATACGGACGGACAGACGGACATGGCTTAAAACTCTCCGAAAAAATCCCAAGCATTTCAGTTGAATTAAAAACTTTACCAAAAAAAATAAAATATTTTGCTTTCTGAGAAATTTCATATTATTTTAATTATGATTAAAACATTAACCCACTATTTAAATCTCATTTTCCCATTAAATTCAGCTTTGCTCTTTGACTGTGACCGCTTAATCAAATCAACCTGACATAGTCAGAACATCAGTCGCTGTATTTCTAAATCATAATTAATGCGCGGCAATAAATTAAACACTTTTCGTTGCGTTCAAATAAATTGAGAACATAATTGCATTTGACTTGCAGAAATCGAAATCGATATTGATAAGCAACAATAACAAAAATCAAATCAATTTTCCCTTTGCGTATGTCACAAACATGGATAATTAATTGAGACATATTTCACGCCAGAACGCAGACCCCACACAAATATGTAGAGGAAACCACAGAGAAACCACACACAACATTGCACGAATATTAACCGAAAACAGCAGTAAAATG
This sequence comes from Lordiphosa stackelbergi, assembly GCA_018904235.1. Classification (NCBI taxonomy): domain Eukaryota; kingdom Metazoa; phylum Arthropoda; class Insecta; order Diptera; family Drosophilidae; genus Lordiphosa; species Lordiphosa stackelbergi. The sequence goes on along the minus strand of JAEIFU010001532.1, from coordinate 60,560 downwards.
AAATTTATTTCCAAAACAAACTAAAACAATTCACAAACCGCACAGGATAAGCTGTGGGTGAGCTGGGGGGCAGTGCCAAAGTACAGTGGGTCCAGACTGCTGACTTGGAAAAGAATGAAATTCTTGACCCTTAAATATGGGTTTAATATCGCAAGTTTACAAAAAAAGCTAAAATAATAATTTGTTTTCAATTGTAATGTTTCTCATGATGCTGTTTTTGCAAATCTAGGTGAATTTGCTGCATTTGCTTTGCTCATGTTCATGGCTAGCCATCTAGATGGATTTTGTTGACATCTTCTTCGTCCTCATTGATTTCAAAACCAAGTACATGCTTAACCAAATAATGTTTTCTGCTGCTAAAAACAGTTAGGTCTGAATTGATAATAAGTAGACCCAAAGTGGAAAATATTTGATGTGCCTTTTATATGCAATGCACCTGCAGACATTGCCGAAAAGAAATTAATTCCCCTAGTTCATTGCTTAAGTTGAGTCCACACAGGCAAATAATTTGCCCAAATTTTGATTAAAATAGCCATGATTGAAGATTTTATAGGATTTTCATCAAAACTATAGTGTTATACCAAATTATTTGATCAACGGAGTTTGAACAATGTGGCCTATATGGCAATTTTTCATCAATTTTCCAAAAATTTGCCAATCTCCCATCATTGAAGTTATCAAGTCGTTCCAAAAGAAAAACCTTCTCTTCTCTGTGATATGCATGCTTTATTTTTTTAATTTGGCGCGCAATAAATAAAACAATAATTCGCCAGTGGCAAGGCGCTGCCAACTCACTACTAGTGCCTTTCAGCCCTCCCGGTGTGACCGTGGCGCAAATGCCCAAATTTAAAATCAATCTACATGAGACAACCGATTGCACAAAAACCACCTAGAGCGAAATCTAGTGGATTTCGAAGCGAAAGCAGTAACATGAGAAACGGCCCTTTGAGTTTATCTGGGGTGCCACAGAAATCTCTAGAGACTTTGCCGACGGTTGGTTTGTGTCTCGAAAAATTCGTCGGTGCCACAGAACTTGGAGAGATTTAATTTTCTTATTAGAAAATCTAGTTAGAGCACCAGTTGTTCCAGTTGGAGTTCATCTCTAAAAACAGGACTGAATCTCTAGACAAAAATTTTCTTCTTTTTATTATGGGTTAAATTGAAGTTTAAATGAAATTTTTTGATAGTGTTATATGCTTTATGATGCATTTTTAAATTATAATTTAAATTTAAGTCATATTTACCATAAATAAAATGCAAAGTTTACAAATTTGTTGGCACCAAACATGAGGTATAACCAGCGGCCAACCAGATGGCGCCAAAATCGCTAAGCGGCGCCACGGGTCGTTTATCAGTGTCCGGCAAAACATACATGCTTATTTTGCCTTTGCATGTGTGCGTTCAGACACGCGAGAGCTCTCAGTTAGCACATGTTTGTTATTGCAAAAGAGAGCAGTGTACGCTCGTATAGTGTCTGTGTATCGACGCCGCTGCTACAGAGGATGGACGTCGCTACTTGTATACACAGAAAATTGAACGGTGCCAGACACTGGTTTAGATTAACATGACAGACTTTTGTTGTTTTTCCTAGTAATAATTGAAACGCAATTTTCAATGTTTAAAATAATAAAATTATTTATCTGGTTAGGGCCTGATTCCAGATGACATAAAATTTTGTCCGGCAAAGACTTCACTCAAATAAGTAATGCTTGGTAAACAGCTTTCGATTTCAAAAGCATTTCAAAAATGTTTCTAAGTGTGAGTTTAGCATAACAATTGATCTATGTCATCTGGAATCAGCCTTTGATGCAATCTATCCTAGAAAATAATGTGGCTTACATTTCAAAATTTCTTCAACAAAATTTCCTCATAAAACATTTGGGGTTTGAAACCAACCAAAGGAAATTTCTGTGGCAAATCTAAGAATTGGAATTTGGTTGGAAGTGGTTTCTGTGGCAGAGCCCCCTCGGGGCATTGCTCAAGCATCATTCTTTGCCATATAGCAACTTGCCTACGATTGCTGTTTGTGCTCTTCATCAGCCCAAAAGGCAACTTGGCAACTTTCGTCCGTGTCCGCCGCAGCGCGTTTTGCGTTTTCAATGGGACTCTCCGGGCGAATTGCGAATGAGTGTGAAGTGTCGGAACGCTGGAAAAGCGCATTCTCACATTTCAATTAAATAATACCAGCAGCGTCTTTTTTTCCTCCTTTCATATTAAATGTATCTTTTGCACTGATTAGGGGACTCCGGGGTATATAGTTTCGGGCATCAATCAAACAATCTTCAAATGGGAAGGGGTGGTGTAAAACGATTCAATTTCAAAAAGTGAAGAGAATCATTTTCCACTTTAAAAACCCCTTTAAAAAAATATATAAATATATTTGGCTTAACTGGCCAAGGACCTGGCCGTGTGCTTATAATTTTCGCACAAATAGAACTTCACGATGACTTCATCAAAATTTAAGACCTAATTTTAGGTCGCACAGAACATGCTCAGAACAAATTAAAAATTTCATAAAATAAAAACTAAAATCTGCTATTATATTTAAATCAATGCCACTCACACTATAAACTGGACCACGCAGCCTAGTGATATCAAAGCAATTTACACTCCCGCTCAACTGAATAGGTTCAACACATCCCAAAAATTGCTATATCTCTTCTATTAAGAGTGTATTCTCCAAGTGTAAAATTTTTTTTCGATTTTTTTTTTGTTGCATTTTTTATAGCTTTATATTTGGGAATATCGCCCCAAAAAGGTTTTTGTAATTCAAAATATGTACTTTAGAAGATACAGCCTTTTTTGTCGACCAATGTCTTCGATAAAACAAGCCATTTTCAAATTACTTCAAACTTTAAACGCATTTATCTCGAAACCACGGTTTCCAAACTGGCGGCCATGTTAAGCCGATATCTCCAGTTACACTGAACCAATTTTGATGATTTAACGTAAAATCGACGCAGAATTGTCACCATTCTGGTCTGACCCTCAATCATAATTTTAAATTCATTTTTACTATTTATGGTTTAGGCCGTCGATGGCGCCAGTCAAAAAAAACCAAAATCAGTCAGTCAGTCAGTCCAGGTTGAACTCTTTTAAATTATATATATAGATATAAAAATTAATAAAGTATAAAACTACATGATTACAGATACAACTGAGTATGTACTATAACTTGACATTTACAAATTTTTGAAAAATAATCCGTTTCTAAGACATAGGGTCCTTTCAAAATGGCCAAATAAGCCATTTTCTGTATTTTATGTCCATTTTACAGTTAATCCATTAGAGATATGTAATTTCTAAAGCCAGATTCGAGTTTAGCGTGAAAAACTTGACAAGAAACAGTGCATTTTTTACCATTTTAGGTTCTGTGCTAAGAATAAACTAATTTTGAGTTTCTGTCAAAATACTTTTGTCCACTTCCATTTGCATATTTTGATTTACATTTTCGAGCCTTAAGGCCTTTTCTCAGATGAGATAAATTTTTAGTTTGGTACGATATTTCACATGAATAAAAACAATTTCATACAAATAAGATGCCTTTTCAAACGTATATAGATTTCAAAGCTGTACAAAATTGTTTCGTACCAAACTAAAAATTTATCTTATCTGAGAATAGGCCTTAAGCAACTGATTGTGTTCTAATTATGATTTATTGAAAGCCTACTTGTATTCGATACAAATTTAAAAATTTGAGGATTTTTTGCCTTAAAGATATAATGGATTATTTTTGAAATTTTTTTGTCAAAATACTTTTGTCCACGGTTGTAATCTTTAATGAATAAAGGGTTAATTTGTTAAAACTTTCTTTCAATTGTGTTTTTAGACCTGTTACTCGTAGAGTAAAAAAAGTATACTTAAGTAGTGCAAATGTACGTAACAGGCAGAAGGAATCATTTCCGATCAAATAAAAATCATTTCCGATCAAAAAATGCTTAATAATTCCTATAATCCTTAAAATATTGAGTTCAAATTTGAAACTTTAATTTATATTCGCAATATCTACAATCCCTAAAATTTTTATCAAGATCAGATATCACAGTGCAACAGTCAAAAAAACTACCGAACTACACTATGCGGAATCGATAGAGCTACCCGAACTGGGTCACCCTATCAGGGTTTGGCTAGATTGGTAGCACTTTCCTTTTTGTGTACCCTCAAAGTTTTGGAAATTAGGTGTGACAACAAAAAAAGGTGTCATTTGTTTGGGCAAACAGCTCATTCAGTTTTGGTGATAACTGCAAACTGTTTTCAGCAAAGTTGTAGCTGACAGTCCGCAGAATAAATTTGTTTTACAAAGGTTTTTAAAAAATTCGTGTTTTCCGGGAGTATTTCTTTAAAAACTTTTATTCAAAAACGTATTTTTTGACTTTTTTAAGTATAACATTAAAAAAATCAGAAATTTTCGCATACTTTCTTTGGCAAAAGTGAAGCTTTTCAGATACCAAACAACTTTTCTGAACAATGTTTTACAATTTGAACACTTCTACATCCCTTTAAAGGGCCCCAAATGTGTGTATTTCCAAAAACAATCACTTTTTTGTTGTCATTCTTCTTTATGTACTCAAGTGTTTTTTACCAAAATAGCTGTCAATTAATTTTTATTTTTAGGCTTTTAGAGCAAAACATTACGCGTTTTACTTGTTCTTATCCATGAATAAAGAAATAAATGATGTTTGGACGGTTTTTTGAAAATTCTGCAATTTATCAGCAAAAATGTTGCCAAATTAAAACTGTATAAAATATTTTAACAAGCTAATACATTTTTTAACACGTTGAGATCATCATATTAGGGTAAATATTATTATTCTATTTTAATTTATTTTATTAGTAATTATTTAAAAAAAAATTAAATATTTAGGCTCTTATGATCTTAACTTGTTAAAATATGTATTAGCTTGTTAAAAAGTTTAGTGATCCGATGACATATCTCGGCCGGTTTCCCGACGACATATCCGCAGCGTGCAGTTATGCCGGCTATCTATTTCCTCTCCCCCTTCCCCCCCCTTACTTTGCAATCCTTTTGAACAAGCCCTCGTTTCGAAGAAGTAATAGCATTTTATTTACTTAATTACTTTCGTAAAATAATAAAAAAAGTATATTGGAAAACTCTTCGTTTTCAAAATATTTTTTTTAAAAGGTGCAAAACAGCCTCGACCTGGAGAATACCCGCTTAACTTGTCGATATCAATTATGTATGTTTATACACAAGAAAAGTGTCATTATAATTTTGCCAGAAGGGATTGAAATCGCGATAACTGATTGCAGATTCGGGATTTGGAAATTTTGGTGATGTACCGTGGTATCATGGCTTATAGTAAAGATTGATATATCCTAGAAATAGATGGGGGACCAAAAAAAATTTATAAGCCGCCTTTTGACCATAGACTCCATGAAAGGGACACCGCCAACAGGTAGAAATTCATTGAACATGCTGAAATTTATTTAATATAAACAATTGACTATTGAGCCAAAGTAGTTACTGACCTTCTGGTCAGAATTTTCAGAATTTGATTTACTCCCAAGCGTGCTGCATGCCTGCCGATGAGGCAGTGACCCGTTAGGGCCCCAACCGGAATTGGGATGTTTTCTCTACTTTGGCGCAAAAGACTGTTGGTTCGTTTTAGGTGGACCTAGCTACTACCTTGTTCTGTAGCCAGGCGCCTTGTTTTATTCCTTGTAAATAGTTCAGATGAGGACAACTGATTAATTAATTGTAAAATGGTGGCATATGCGAACTGTGAGAGCGAACTCCCTGAGGATGCGCCAAAATGGTGGGGAACCAATAAAGACTCAAGACATAAATGCTCGTCAATCGTTTCTGCTTTGCTCGAGGAGGCTTTAGGCCATTCACACCCTGCTGGACAATGTCTGACCTTCTTCCAACCGAATTCCTTAAAGTCTTGCGCTTTTCAATTTTTTCCTGAATATTTTTTAGGTCGATTCATTTTCTGACTTGTCTTGATCTAAGGAACCACATGACGAGATGGATTTGTTTGAAATCCTGTCGCCGCCGTCATATAGTAGGCCAGAAAATAATTCCTAAACACAGTAGGCCAGAGACATCTAGAAAATTGAACCTTTCAATTTCTCAATAAATCCAGTCCAGAATCTAGTCCAGAACTTTGTAAGAGCTAGACGAATTTCAATATTTGTATTTATTTATTTCTTTTTATCCGTTGGAGAGGGTATATTGAAATTTACCATTATCCATCATTTTCGCTTGTGAATTTGTATAAAAGCCTGCCATATGTAATGCATAAGCGTTATTCCAAAATAGTTCCAATTGTAATGAGTGTTTATTTATTCAATAATTATGTCTTTGAGCAATTTAGAATTAAGTTTTACAATTTATATGTTCTCTAGTGGATCAGCACTAAGTCTATTACGCAATTTTGTGCAAATATTCGGTAAGGCACTGAATGCGCGTTCCACAGACACCTGGGTGGCCTGCACAGATTAGTGCAAAATGATTTTAGTTATGGACCCTCGGCGGCTGCAGCAAGCAAATATAATATTATTAGCCAATCATCTTCGCTTAATGAAAGTCTGAACAGCTCTTCATTAGAAAGAAAATTGAAAGACTTTCAATATGGCGAATGCTTGGGCTTCGAAGAAGATATTTTAAAGTACTGGAAGTATCTTCAATACAAAGAGCCACAGCTGGCGAAAGTAGATGAAGTAGCTTTGGCTGTGCCCGCCACCCATGGTTCGGGGTTCAGTATTGTCATAGTCAGGGCAATGTAGTTATGTGAGATCATTTGTGGTCTTGAAAAACAGTTTCTTAAGAATTTCGCGGTTTTGTTACCATGGAGACCCCTTAGCTGCAAATTGAGCATATGCATTGATCCTGACATGATTTTTCACTATCTTGAAAGTAAAGTTTGTTTGACATTTTTTCCGCGTTTTGATGATTTGTCAGTAACAGACAGTGATTTGAAACAGTTTTTAAGATTTTGGCTATATTTTTCACATTTGGTCATCCGTGGTATTTATCGCGGTTTAGTATTGTCATAGACAGGGCAATGTAGTTATGTGTGATCATTTGTGTCTTTGAAAAGCAGTTTCTTAAGAATTTCGCGGTTTTGTTACCATGGAGATCCCTTACATGACATGATTTTTCACTTGGTTGGCACTAAGGTTTTTCATAATTACTATTTTTTATCCTCTTGGGTTTTTTTTCGCGATTTAATAAGTCTTCAGTCACAAAGTCTGTAACTAAATTCGTTTTACAGTCCGTGTACTTACCTAAAAATCCTTTTGTAAGTAATTGTACTTAACTAAAATTGTTTAGTACGCACGAGTGCTGAACACAAAAAAGTTCGGTACTTATTTTTATCGGTCGGTACGTTACGACGCTGTACCGTACTTGTCTTTAGAGTGTTCGCACAAATTTTAACGGCTATTTTATTTCGGTCGGTGCGTTACAAAAAATGTACCGTACTTTTCAGAGTACGGTACGTATGCGTACGGTACTGAATACGAAAATATGTACTAGTATACGATATTTTTTATACTTATTTTTGTTGTTATACAAACCCTTTTATAATACATATGTATTTAAAGAATAATTTCTGAAATAATTAAATATAAAAAAAAATTAAAACTCCTCCCATTGTGACGTCATTTCCGGTGATTTCTCGAAAAGTCGGTTGTCAAATGTTCTCGAAAACTACTCAACCGATCTTGATAAAATTTTACACAGGTGTTCGAGATACAATTTACTCGTGCTTGGTCGAAGGATTTTATTTTTTCAATTACAACTATTTAAAAAAAAAAACAAAGCAAACTTCGTCTGTACCGAATTTTGATACACTGAAATAGTCTTGGCACAACGGTTAGCGACTTCGACCAAACTTCGCAAATCAGCCTAAAAACATGACATATTACCTATGACCGTGTTTGAGAGCGATAATATTGAGAACAAACCAGTTTTTCTTACTAAAACCCATTTTTCGAACAAACATTTGTATGTCGCTAGAAGTAGTCATCCGATCCGGTCGGTTCCGACATATTAGCGGTGGAATAAAAAAAAAAGATTTAGAAAGTTTCAGCTCGATTGCTCCAAAACTGAGGGACTAGTTCGCGTTGAAACAGAAAAAAAACAGAATTGAGTCGCATTTATGTCTGTCAAGGCGATTATTGATCGATATTGTTGGTCAATTAGCTATACGATTCGGAAAATAAATACTTTTCAGTGTAAAGCGATACCACATATCGTTTATTTATCCCTTGTTTGTTAAAAATGCGATACCTTATGTATTTTGTTTGTGTAAATCGCCATATTATCAGCAAACTCTCTCCTCAAACTTTATTTTTGACGAAAGAGATAAGAAACCCGGCAAAATGTGTGCCGGGTTCTTACTTATAAATTGAATATTGAAAAATATTTTAGTAGTTGGTACACCCTCCATTGTTTAATATAATTTCCTACATTCGATTTGGCAAGCGAAATTGTTGACCAGTCTTTTATAATAGGCTTAATTAGGGTCGCTGAAATCTCAAATTATCTGCTTTCCTCATATACTTTTTGGGACAGCAGCCCAAATATTCCAAATAATTTAAATTTTAACTTAACAAAGTATGTATGAATGTATGATGACGACTTAAGAAACATTCCTCCCTTCGCTGGACAAGAAATTATAGCAGTCCGGTCCATCTAAGTTGAACTTCTTTTAAACGGAACCGAATCCGTGCAGCTTTACGTACATCACTGAGAGGTGGTTTTTTTTTCAAATGCTTGGCACACCGAGTAATGCGCTTTACAGTTGCCCGACTTAAATAAACACCGCAATTTTCTCTGAATTTTGGCACTAAACGTTGAGAACTTGTAGCTTATCTCATGATAAGTCTTCTGGATGCTGATGTAGTTGCAGCCAAAACTCCTCTTTTCATATTATTTCCATAACTTGAATCATTTCAAATAAAATTTTCCAACAACATTTTGGCTTTGTTCAATCTTTTTAGCAATTTCACGCTGTGTCCTCTTCCAAAGTCCTTCAATTGCTTTTCAACAAAAGTAATTACTTTAAATTAAAAAAAAAAAAAGCATTGACATAGTGCCCTTGACCCTAATTTGATGAGCTAAAAAAATGTTGGACTTTTTGCGAATTTCGGTTTACCGTTCATTTGTAAGCAAATTAAAAAAATCAAATTTTTTGAGCCTGAGCGCCAGTGTAAATGAATCCGTTTATGAATACTTTGTTTAATAGTTCTTTAAGAAGACCCAACCGTAAAATTCTAGCTGGCTATGCAGAGGTTTTCTAAAAATTTGTATACATGTTCATTAGAGCGCACAATTATTGTGTCACACGTTTTAAGGTCATACTCTCACAATGCGCTTTGGCGTAAAAAAAAGGTATACAAAATTAGAAAATGACAAAAATGGGTGTTAGTATCTAAACTTATGAGTCTAAGCTATACCCTGTGCAGTACCACGCCCAGCCATTGCACATTTTGCAATACCGGAGAGAGAAATTACACCTAAGACTTTTTACTGAATGAACTCAGGGTGCTGCACTTGGGAAAATCAACTCGGTCGCGTTAGGAATCACACGCTTTGCTTAACGAATGCAACCGGCGCTCCCTTGCCACCTACTTCAGAGAGAGCCTGTAATATCCCACAAAAAAAAAATTTGTGTCTGCGAAATGGATATAAAGCTTATCACTCAATGCAGTGTTGCCCTTACTTATTTTTTTGTTTTTTTAGTAATTGGCAAAGACTTGGTTTGTAATCATAACATTTGACAAAAACGTGCCATGACCACTAGGGTGTCCCAAGACATAAGGAAACAATTTTTTTTTTACCGAAATCAAATTCAACGGGTATTTACATGATGTCGCACGAGACAATCGACGCAATAAAGTGGAATTAAAGTCAAATTAAAATATATTTTTTTCTTCTGTTACTTTAACTTATAGCACTCTCGAAGCACTTTTTATTTAGTGGTAAAGTAGAAAAACACACAACAAGAAAGAAGAAGTGGTGTTTAAAGAAAAAGCAAAAGGCGAAAGGAAAAATAAAAGTACAACTAATTTTTAAAATGTTGTTGAACAACTTACTACATATAAGTATTTATTTGATCGAAAAAATTCCTTTAATTTTTATTTCAAAACAAAAGGATTCGCTACGCGACATTGCGAACGCGACACGTTTTTCCATCATTATATTTTATGTTGTTTTTGTACGATGCGATGCAAAAGCTTAGTATTGCAATCGCATTGCTTGTAATCCCAATATTTATATTCCATTTGACCTCATTACCTCAAATAATAAATATTATTGCGATTGGACGATGAAAACCCTTGTTTGCCAAACTTCTTACATGAAAATTTGTACTGACTTACTACAGGAGGAATTAAAAATTTAATTTTTATTACTTAATTTTAGAACTGCGTAATTTTACTGTCATATTGACTGAAAAAAATCGTGTGAATGCATATACGTATATTTATTTATATTTTTATGAAAATGAAAATAAATGAAATGCTTAATAACATAACATCATCTCAAACCAACCCTTATAAAGAAGATAATTAATAATACCTATTGTGTTTTCTAATACTCTAGTGGGCATAATTATTTTAACCAAAAATAATTCATAAATAAACCATTATATCTTTTAAACAAAAATCGTAAAATTTTGAAATTTATATCGGATAATGGTATAAAGTAGCTTTCAATAGCATATAAGTAATACACAATCGGCTGCTTAGGTTAGAAAATATAATTTAAAATGTGCAAATGGTGGTTGGCATAAATATTTTGACAAGATTTCAAAATGGATTTATTCTCACACTGGACCTCAAATGCTAAAAAAATGATTGGTTCTAGACAAGTTTTTCACACTGAACCCGAGTCTGGCTTTAGTATTACATATCTTTAATGGATTAACTGTAAAATGGACATAGAAATGCAAAATAGACCCTTTTAGCCCATTATCCCTGGATTCTATGTCCTAAAACGGCTATTTTTATTAAAATTTGATTTATTAAGTTATAGTACTTAGTTTTATCTGTAAATTGTTCATTCTGCTCTTCATTTTATAAGATATAAGTTCGTGATCGATCTGCGAAGAATGGCCGGTTGGCATGAAAATTTCAATTTTTTTGTGTTTTTCATGAGCTACACTGGCGCCAGTTAGTTTTTGAGCTAGAACGCACCCAAATATGCATTATTGCTTTAAAAGCTTTGGTCAAAATAATTATGCCCACTAGTTCGTAATGATATATTTCAGTGAGCATCTGTTAGTTTTCGCAAAATTAAAAAACCCTATACGAAATTAAAAATTACACTGGTAATTATTATCTCTTTTTTTTTTTTTATATTAAGCAAAAATGTTTTTGAGTAAATAAATCAGTTTATTTTTCTTGTGGTTTTCAACGCCATGGCGTAAGATAAACTTTTTTGTTTTAAATTTTATCTTTCTTAAACTGGACAATTGTTAATTTTATATGCTTTCAAACAGGTTCGCTAAATTTGGTCGAAATCAAATGGCGATAGGTAGGATAATGGGTCAAGCAAGAAAAATTTTTAATTTTTATGCTTGCGTTGTCAAACTCTGATATTTCAAATCCAGCACTGGCAAAGGTGTAAATCTTGGGCACAGACGAAGTTAGCTTAGCCCACTCGATTTTAGTTGTTCTAATATTATTTCAAAATAAATAGCTTTTAAAATTATAGAAATATTTCGTTGAAGATTTTTTATAAGGCGTTGTACGTACTTCTTAGAGACATTAAATTCATATGCAGATTTAAGACAAATCAAATTACAATTTGTCGACTTATTAATTTGTTAAATTATTTTGTAATTTAATCTAAAATTCTATCTCAGTTGGTTGATTTTTATAATGGATCTAAGATTGTTGAAATCTCCGAAGGAACATTGTTTACCGGTTCTTAACCTAACCGAATCGAACAACTTTTTGTTTTTAAAAGTGCTGAAAATAACCAAAAGCCAAAAAATAATATGGTTCGCTTCGGTTTATTTCGGTTACTGGCAAACAGTGACCAAAATGTCAGCAATTTACTTAAAAATATAACAAAATTACGTGGAAAAGCAAGAGTTGTTTTAAGGCCCTCTTCTGGTCTAGAAAATTTTTTTTTCAACATTTTTTTTTTATTTTTTAGCTTAGATATTCAAAAATATTATCCCAAAAGGATTATGTCTCCACAAATACAAGTGATTTTCACATTACTTCAAACTTTAAACGCGTTTTTCTCGAAACCACGTTTTTCAAAATGGTGCCCACGTTTTCTCAAGTTCTACCAAACCGATTTTGATGATGTAGGGCTTTATGGACGCAGAATTAACGTGGCTATCATCCCTAAGCTCAATCTTTGAGAAAAAGGTTTTTACTATTTTTTTGTACACTGGACTGCAAAAAAAATGGCCAAAAATCGATTTTTCTTTTAAAAGGCCGCCATTTTTTTAAATTCAATTTTATTTTCACAATTCTGCTACGGACGGTAAAGGCATTCATACTAACCAACTTCCCATCTTTCGTTTTGCTTTCTGATAATTTTAACTCCCGGAAACGCGGGTACCATCGACTCATCTATTTTAGAAGAGCCTACTTTGGATCCCGAGAACTTTTTGAACAGCCCTTGCATTCACAAATTTTTAATTTTGTATTTTTTATAATGAATTTTACAACCAAATACAAAATTAGAATTACAAAATCTCTTGCCGATTTCTTTCCACGAATTTTAAAAAACATGTGAAATTTAGCCCTCTAGACCAGAAGAGGGCCTTAAAAACCCAATTATATTTGCTAAAAACCCAAAATTGGTTTAAGCCAAGTCTTCATTGTGCAACGCGTTTGGGTTCAACTCACTTTATATTCAAACGTTGACTGTATCTTAAAATTTTTGATGTGAAAGTTACAAGGAGATTAAAGAGCTTTTTATCTCTAATCGAGATTTTCTTGAAATAGAAAGAATGTGTGAACTAAGGGTAATTATTTCATAAAGATATGATGAAACTAACTGTTAGTGATTTTTTCTATGGCCATGAACTCTATGGACCATGAACCGAACCCCTAATATTTTTGGCACCACTTTTAAAAAAAAAAAAAAATTTCGGTTTACATAATAAAGTAGTTTTTCCAACGACACACACAGGGAAATATGAAAACTCCTTTTTAATTTGATTGCTATCATTAAAGAAGTTCTCCAATCCTACGACATTTCTCTAGGTCCGATTTATACTATCATAATGTATATATAGCTCGAATATAATTCGAGCAGGAAAACTTCCAAATGGCAATTGCAGATCAGAAAAGAAATGCAACTATGAAGACTGTAATGTTGATGAAGGTTGCTTATGTGTATCAAAACCAGTTCTAGAATTGTATGACAAACAAGTAGATTCCATTGAGGACCATACAGTTCGTTGTGTAAATTTAGTAGTTAACGAATTTTTTAAAGAAGTTCAGTTTGACAAAGTAATGTTAAAAAACAGTGTGCAAACCTTTACTAACTCTTAAAGATTTTTGCATTCTGAGTTCTCTAGAAAAGCTTCACCTAAAAACATCTGAGTTGAGCGTTGTTCATAATATATGTAATTTGCTCCAGACAATTTGTAAAACTTCTTTACAGCTGCAGGATACACAATTACTACCAAGTGATTTTTATTACGTTTGCTTTTTATGTCGAGCAATTGTTCTAATCTTCAGCACTTCTTTATGTATGTCGAACGCCTGTGGAATAACTTGTCACATGAACTAAAATCAATAAGTAGGGCATCTTTATTTCGAGCTAAGCTCAACACACACACAGTACAAGATGTTTCCATTGCTCGATCTACTTTTGTGACTAGTGTTATAAACTTAAAGTTAAATATAAAATGATAAAGTTTATGAAAGCAATAAACAAAAATCAAATATAAAATCTGTAAATGGTGTTTTGGATTACATCGAAAATTGTCCAAGAAAACATACAACATCGACAAATGTTTTAAAACTATGTTTGCTGCTCCAGCAACTCAGGTATCAGTTGAACGAGCCTTTTCAACACTTAAGTTTCATATTTCTGGTCTAAAAGAGTTCGATAATTAAAAATACATTATTAAAATAAAGAATATTATTTTACAATAAGTTTAAGAATCGGAACAATCTTTTTATGTTCAAGCGAATCAAAAACCAAAACCTTGGTGTCAGGGGGTTCCAGGAACTGAACCTTTGACTACAACGGGTTCGAACCCCGGACGAACCTTCTGGAAAATTTTGGAGGTTTTAGCCTTGCAATCTAAACAATATCAAAAATAATGAAGTTGATTAATTATACCATAAATATTCCGATTAAAAATGTTAATAGATAGCAGCATTTCGGCAAAAAGCATATATACAAAATCGTATTATTTTTGGGTATATTTAATTCGTAGCCACTGTAAGTTCGTGTTTTTTTTTTATTTGATTCCCTCAAGTGACTGACGCTGTATTAATAGGAACTCGTGTTGCGTTTAAAACTGGACAACACACCACAAGCAATGGATCTGACACCAGCCACCCTCAGTTTCCAACCCTCTCCCTGGGGCATATGTTAACGTTGTCAGATATTTGCTATATGTTCTTCATGTATAAAAATACAAAATGGCCAATGCAGAAAAAATACAACAAAAAAACATGCTGTGCCAGACATCTGGGGATGGGGGTGGCGGAATGAACTTTGCGGTCAATTTGGGGCCAAAGGAAGTTCAAGCTTATTTTGAAGGTTCTGCAATGTATATTCCTCGTTTATTGTGAATTGAAAACTAATGCTGCAGCAAGGTCAATTGTATCAGTGGGATCCGTGCAAGCAATATGGATTGGAAGTTGTGGCAGAAGTAAGAGGGTAAGGGGAGGAAATGGAAATGTCACAACATCAAATTTATCATCCGGTCAAGGGACAAAGGAAGCATTTTAGTTGTACATTTATTGCCAACAATTGCAGTTTGTTTTGACATTCGCAAAAAAAAACATTAAAAAGTTTATACCCTTTACTCATTCATCATTCTGACATTTGCTGATTCATTTGGAGTGCAACTACTCCAAACTATACATGCACATTAAAAAAGTTTGTTAATGGATATAAAATATTCATAATTCATTTGAAATTAATACAACAAAAATAATAATTTTTTTTTCTAGAGCACATTAAAATTTTATAAATGGTAAAGTTCAGGCATTTAATTAGGAATTAATGAAATCAGGATTGCTCAATTAGTTTAATAGTAACAACAAATTAAAAAGCCTTCAATACTGCAGGATGCTTGTTTTAAATTCTGTATTGACGTGTGGATATCGTATCAGTTTTAACTTTTTAAAATGTATTTTTTTAAATTGGTAAATTTATGCATTTTCTTATAATGACTTTATTGTAATTTTTAAGTTTTAGACTAAGAATCATCTTAAACAAAGCCGCACTCGGGTCCGGAGACAATTTTTTATACATTTTGTCGGAGAATCTTTTATTGGGGCATTTTGCACAAAGTATCAAGATATGTTTAGGATGTTCTTGATAATGAATCGTTGAAGCTTAAACCGGGTGATATAAAACTCACAGATTATAAAGATGTTCTATTCATTGAATTTCAATTAAATGTTGACCGAAGACATCAATCATCAAATCAGCCTTCTACACTATATTGTTGATTCAAATAAATCAGGAGAATTTTAGAAATTTATTTATATTTTTCTTGCAGAGCATTAACTGCAGCAATCGACACAGTCAAAGCTAAACTTCTCTCAATTTCTCTATTGAGTGTTTATACTAGATACGTATTAAAGGGTACCATGAAGATTTGAAAAACTAAGTAACAGGCTGAAGGAAACATTTTAAGCATTTTTAAATTTTTAAATTTTCTTAACATGATGCAAGTTCAACTTGATTGGAGAAAAACTGTTTTTGAAGATAGAACTTTGTACTAGAAATAAAAAACACCGTTCATGCACTGTTTTTGGTAACGTTTGTGTTCATCTTGAGTCCAATGTTCTTGGATTTTTCCCTCAAGGTATACCCGAGCTGTGGGAAATTTCGAATAAATATAGATTTCATATAAAATACTTTTGTTTAAAGCAATGTAAACTAGAAACAAAGTCAGTTAAGCCACATTACAATATATCCTTTAACAGCCCTCAAATGAACATGACACTTGTTTGATATAGACACCCGTTCTGGCTATTTGCGACTGTGTACAGGTCAGGGGCTAGGCTGCGGATACTTAATTATGTAAACTTAGAAGGCTGCCGGTAGCGTTCTTGGTTCCGAATTTTTTTCAGCTTACAACTTCTCTATCTTGCATCGGAATGTTAACAAACTTGGATGTTGATCGATAAACAATTTTGCGCAGTATAAATATGCTCGGACAATGGATTAGATAAGCCTCTTTTAGAAGAAAATTCCAGAACCAAAACATCATCCTGAGTGCTGAGTTTTGAAACCAAACAACGGACCAAAACATGGATCAATAAGGCGATATATATTCGGTTAAACATCTGCACCAGAAGCACAGTAAACGTTTGATTATGCTCTTTTTGCAATTGAAAGAAACTTGCAGACATGTAGCATTTTATCGAAAGCAGTCCTATCCTAACTAGAATGTCTTCGTGGGTCTATTTTTAGGGCGCTATTTTATATAGGAGGAGAATGCTAAATGAAGATTTCTAATACAATTTAAGATAATGCTGACCAAAATAGTTTTATTTTATTAATATAGTAATTTTTTTTAACTACTAAAAATGTAATATATAGTAAGGTTTAAAATCGTATTGAGTTTAACTTAAATAATGTTTTAAATGTTAATACAACAGCAGAAAAGCTGAAGTCTGTAAGCCAAGCTTTAAATCTGTTTCTACCAGAGACCGAAAATAACTGTTATGATATTAAATTTTGAAATATTATCACGGTGAAGGGAGTAAGCTACGAATTCGAAATATGTACCAATATTTCAGTCTTTTCCAGGACTATGCAATTATCACATAAAGTGATATTCATAATTAATATGAATACGGGACACGCACACATACACAAAGATTCTGTGATATGGCGATTACTGCTATGTCAGATTATGCTAGAAGCCAGACTTTGGGATTCCCAAGCGGTCATACAAGTTCTGCCATAAGGTACTCTCTGCCAGCTCATAGAAGACGGGCTGATGATTGAATTGAGGAAATTCATGAAATAGTTATACGATCAACCAGCCTCATTGGTGGTTCTGCGCGTGTCTTGTTTTAGAAATGTTATGAACAAAATCATAACTTATTTGACCAATAGCCTGCTAAAAAATTCCATGATTGATAACACTAGTTTACAAAATAATAGAAATTTTGCGATCCCGAACATTTGGTAGCAATTTCTTATGTAAGTCCCCCAGCTGAGTCCAAAAATCCATATCACGATTTTTTAGTGATGCCGTTTTCGAGAAAGCGCGGAAAAGCTAGTTTTTTGATTCTGAAAAAAGTACCTTTAGAAAAATGTGTATATCTTTATTCATTCATTATAAAAAAGGAAAGGTTTTCTTGGAAGGTAATTGAACGCCCTATCATTCATTCATATACCACTTCTTAATCCGGTGCTTGAATTCCGCGTTATAAAGGCTTTTATCGGCAACTGTTCATTAAATTTATGATTTTTTTCAGAATCAAAAAACTAGCTTTTCCGCGATTTCTCGAAAATATTCGGACTGCATTTTTGGACTCAGCAAAGGGATTTACATATGAAATGACTGTCATATGGTCGGGATCGGAAATGCTGTAAACAAGTGTAATCAAAAGGTCGTTAAAACAGTCACATTGTGATAAAATAACATTTTTTTAACTATTATTTTTAAATTTTTTAAAAAACTTTTTAAAACTTATTATTAAAGGTATATAATTTTCAGAAGTTTGTAACGCATAGAATCATGACCAATAAACTATATATATTCTTGATCAGCATGACGAGCTGAGTCGATTAAGCTTTGTCCGTCCGTCTGTCTGTCGTCTGGTTTACGCGAACTAGTCTCTCAGTTTTAAAGCTATCGAGCTGAAACTTTGCACAGAGTCTTCTTTTTACTGCACGCTGCTAAAATGTCGGAAACGTTGACCATATTATCGCTCTCAAACACGGTCATGGGTAATATGTCATGTTTTTAAGCTGATTTGCGAAGTTTGGTCGAAGTGGCTAACCGTTGTGACAAGCTATTTCAAAAAACTTCGTTACAACGAAGTTAGCTTTGCCTTTCTCGTTTTTAAATTTTATTCAAAAAAGTTTTTTATTAAAGTGTTTATTTGTTATTTCCAAATTAATATAAAAAGTTATTAAAATTAATAAAACATTCATTTAACACTTAATAATGCACATACCTTAAGTCCTACTACCACCTTGCCGACTTTGGTTCCGATCGTGCTTCCATAGCATATAACAAATCGGCACCAGCGATTACGGCAAAGTATGATATGAGGAAAAAGTAAACATTTTTACGATGTCACGATTCATGTGTAATTACGTAATCGTTTTTACGGTGCCGATTAGCAATCTGCATCGTGTCATCGTAAGTTTATACTTGTAAAGCTGGAAACTATATAAAAAAATGGTCCGTAGCCGGGTTTGAGCCCTGGTGCCCAGTCGTGCCCATCGACCCATTAGTAATCTGCATCGTTTTATCGTAAGTTTATTTTTGTAATGCCGTAAAAAAATATATATGCAAGCACGAGATATTTCTCTCTCTTCTCTATTTACCGTTAATCGGCTCGGCTCGGTCGAAGGTAACAACAACAGCGCGCTGAAATAAAATGTTGTTGTTGCGTTGCTTTAAATTTTGATGGTCTGTTTAATACCAAGAAAATATCGTGGCGTCAGCGCTGTCGTGACTTGCAGAAGCAAACACATGCTGCTGCTTCAACTTACGGCACTGAACAAGACGTTTTTCGCTTTTGATTTTGCTGCGGCTTTTCTTTTTATCAAAAGCAGAAGCAGTAGTTCATATTGATGAGTTGAAAAAATTTGAAGATGTGAAGAGTACAAATTTTGTAAACTTTGATATTTCGAAAGAAGCAATTTAAACACTGGAGGTCACCATCCGGTGGGGAGTCGCCTATGATGGGGTCACAAAACTCCATTTTTGAAAAAAAAGAGTGAAGACTTTGGCGAAAGGAAAAGGTTGTGAAGCCTCTCAACACGACATTATTTGCAAACAAGCCGCGGACCTTCTAACAAGACTCGGCTCCAGCTTACAAGGCAAAAACGACTGAAATATGGCTAAAAACAAATACCATATACCAAACTTCATTACTACGGATGATTGGGCTGCTGGTAGCCCAGACCTGAATTCATGGTACTATAAGCAGTGGTTCGTTCTCGAGGTTATGGCTTGGTCTATTCGACACCCAAACATTGAGTCTTTGAAATGCGCCCTTGTCCGAACAGTGGACAATTTCTTAATGCATGAGGTGCGCACTTCAATCGATCAGTGGCCAGAGAGAGTTCGGCGTTGCTGGAAGGCACAAGGCGGTCATTTCGAATAAGTTGCTCTACGATTTGAAGCCATTGAGTGACCGAATAAAAAGAAGAAAAAAGTTATGAAAAATATTCATTCCGTAACCGTGTATGTAAACAATTGCAAGTACTAGGTATGTTAATCTTTAAAATAGGCGAACTTTTAATACTTTAACTGAATAATTCAGATTCCAAATGGGGCCGCTTTTGTCTATAAGATTTATCAAAGAATTATAACCGAATCCCGAAACAGAACACCATAACCATAACCACAACCATAACCCATATCCCATTACAAAAGCGATCGGCCAGAACAGTAACCGTAACCCTAACCGTTATTCGTTTCGGTTTTAATCTCTGCATAAAACAAATTGGGGTTGACACGTTGCATTAACTTTATTTATGAACCTTTTTTGCCTTTTTTAGTTTTCTTCCAGGTGGTATATAATTTTCCAGATCCGTTCTCCCAGATGTTTCTTCTGTAGCAACATTCATGTCCGTCACGATTCCTGATTAGGTAGTAAATATTTTGTAAGCTAAATTTTTTCTCAACGCCCTCGTCGTAGCTCACACGTTTTGAGAACTTTTAGCGGCCATCGTTAGCTGCATTAGGAAGAGGGAGGGCCCTTTGGCCTTGCCACCACCATATTCCTACAAGGCTTGCCCTGCTGCACACTCGCACGAGCTGACTCGTTTTGGCCCAATTTGCAGCACAGAAAAATAAAACACTTTCATTTTGAATTTTTCTATAATTTTGTATTTTATTTTATTTATATTTTTTTGCGTTGGTTTTTGTTTAATTTAATTTTAAATATATATATATAAAATATATAAGCATAAACGTTTACAAATATAAATATCTTTTTTCGTTTCCCGTTCGCCTACCAAAATAATTGCCATCTTCTTTTCCTTTCTTTTCTTTTTGCTCACACGCTTTTGTTTTGTTTCTGGAATCGCATCAGCTCACATTTTACTTTTAGCTAAACTCTCTCATGTATGTGTATGTATGTATAATTCGTATAGTTTTACATAGTTGTATTTACAATAGCGTTAAGGTCAACAAAAGAATAGCTTGGATAATGTGTGTATGTTAAGTAAATTGACGACGACTCGTGCAAAACGTTTAACATATTTCGATATACGCATGGGGATAGTTAAATTGATAGACATGTACAATGATAATAATAATAATAGAATAATAGAATAATAGAGGCTAAAATACACTGCAAACAAATTAAATTAAGTCTTACGCTTAAGCAAATTACGACACAAATTATTATTGTATAAGAGCTTGACCCGACGCGCGCCTAACTTGGCTTGTTCCACACATTCTAATATATATTCTATATATTCTCTTTTGCATTAATATTTGTAGAGGGGGAAGCCTTAATGAATGGCTGACAATTGTGTTCTTGCATAGCTGCAGAGTTCTCTGTTCGACAGAAACGGGGCTGCTCCTCTCAACCCTCAGAATAAGAGCTAAGACTGCTGCGTGTGGACCCAGTGAAATGGTCACGCTGCAGTGTATCCGAGGGCATGGATACAATCAGAGCCCCACCATATAGGGTTTCCATTTCATCCAGCTGCTGGGCAAAGGTCTCCTCCAAACGCTGCGTGTGTTGAAATAGATTCAAAGTTGAAAATGAGTCAAAATAAAGCAAACACTTCTTAAAGCTTAAAGAACATTCAATACACCGACCCATTTAGATGGAGCATGCATTAGTAGCCATTTATGTATGTACTTTTGTATGTATAAATAAAGTAGTGTTCGAATAGACTAACCTCTTGTTGCAGCCGCTGCTGTAGTTGCTTTTTATTTAACGCATTAGGAGTAGGAAGAGGAGGAAGAAGAGCCGGCAAGAAAAGTTTGTGTTTTTGATAGAAATTTTTCAAGATTTTTGTTTGAGTTGGTTTTTTTGTTTTCTTGGGTATTTGTTGTTTGTAAGTTAGCAGCGCGTTGTTATTGTTGTTGTTGTTTTGTGTGTACAGTGAAGCATTATGAATATTTGCGATATGATAATTTGAATATAAATAGTTATAGGATTGTTGATATCTTTGACAAATGTATCGATTCCTTCTCTTATTGATGATTTAAGAAAACTTTACCCCGATTAAAAAGATTTTTTGCTGCGAAATGGTTTAGCTTTTCTGTATTCTATATATCATGAAAGATAATGAGATAAATTAGATCAATTTGATTGAATTAAGCTAAATTTAATTTTAAATACAAAATTGTTTCCAAGTCCATGACTCATCCAATGTTAAAGCGTTCATTTAATGCCAAATTTTTTATTGTTGACAAATTATCAAGATTGGCATCCAAATTGCATGTTTATTCAACATGACACAATTATAGAGTTGCAATTGTATTGGTGCATTTCGTTTGACTTTACACAAATCAATGAGGAAGAGAACGAGGCCAGAAGCCTTGTGTAAAACAGGGCAGGCCAAATAGAGGGCAAAAAATTATATAACTGTCTCTGTCTGACACTCAGTGATGCATGGCTTCGGCAAGCATTCGGTGTGAATTGCCGACTGAATTCGGCTGGCCTGCCCTGGTGTAAGCAAGCACTTCACAGTGTGTGCTACAGAAAAGTAACTGTTTGTGCAGGAAAGAAGTTGGTTGAAGTCTGTAGTTTGTAAATACTCTTAAATAAGGTGACACCCAATTTGCACTTTAGAGCTCATGAAATGAATAAAATAAGTTGATAAACAAGTTTGTAAGCCGAAACAAATACCAAATACAGAAGAACCATTTCGGTTCAGGATACTGTAATACCCGAAGTTTAGTTAAATTCAGCGTTTGTCAATAATGATGAGGCCAAATAGTGAGAGTGCATTGCTGTTCGAAAATAACGCGACGCAAACCAGCTCTGACCTACTTCATCGACCGCTGGCTAGCGACTGAAAAGTTGTTTGCTCTCTTGGCACAAGCCTCGGCTTGCGTTCAGCTCGTGTCGGTGTGAACAGCGAATTGGGTTCTCAGATGTACGAACTAAACCGTTATCTTATTTGATATCTATACTTATAAATCCGTAGGCCCGACTGACTGGCGGACTGACATATTATCAACCCACATCCAAAATTACTCATCCTACAGATCTAAGATTTGGCATAGATTTTTGTTTAGTTATGCAAGCGCGCACTAAGAAAGAAAATTTGCAAAATTTCACCGTGAAATAGGTAAAAACGCAAAAGAAAAGTTTGTATGGGGCACAAAACGGCTGTGGCGCTCAGAAACGGGAAAGCCAATTTGAATTGAATTATAACTGAAGAAGAGTGCTAATGCTGCTCTGAAATGCACATTCTTCATATAAGATAATCGCTATAATCGCTAGACCCGAAATTCACTATGTGGGGAGGTATGTTTTCAGCATCCACTTGACTTTTCGAGAGCCTAGAATATTTCGTTGGGTCCTTTAGGTAGGAATGGACGGGAAACAACACAATTTCTTAAAATCTTGGACGCCCACAAAGCCGCGGCGGGTTCAGCTAGTATATTATAGAACTTATCAAAAGTATTTTTGAACGATTTTCCATTGAAGTTTGAAAATAAATATTTTATTTATAGGTTCAAAGCAGAAAACAGGACACCAAGACGAACCATTTTCTAAATTATATATTTAATATAATTAATAAAATCATTAAATCATTAAAAACTTTAACAAATCTATCATCTCCATACAGAAAATAAGGGTTGAATCTAAGCAAACTATTGGAAATATCTTTTAACAAGACGAAAAATAAACCAACCCATTTTTGATAATGCTTATTAAAATAAAAAAATCCAATTAGTTACAAGTTTCACTGTTCATGGATTTATTTAAGATTTATCACTAAAAACCTTTTTTTTAAGAGGAGAAAAATTGGTGCGAGTTAAGGAGAAGTAGTTATAAGGGGTTCGAGCTGAAAGTGGGCAGGGAATGGTAATGGAACTAAATTTTGGGGTTAGGAAAGAAAATTTTTATTTTTAAATTTTGAAAATTCTTTAAAATAAATTCAAATTTAATTTTCAAAGAATTTAGAAGAATTTAAAGGATAGTCCCGACGGAAATTCCACGGTACCCGAACTGAACTGGGGATGCATTAAAAAAAGAAAGCAATAAGATAGGGACAGTAACAAATATGGTACTCTCAGTGGATCTTAAATTAAAAGTGTCTTCTGTAGCATTTCTATAGCTAAAAAATAAATTTTTCTGATATGCTCAACATAAATATCCCAACTAATATTTCATTTTCTGTCCTTCAGTGTGATATGAAACATCCCTAATAACCGATATATTTACATCGCATATCAACAATCCATCTTTGGGTTTTAGACTAATACATATGTGTATGTAGGTAGTTATACTAAATGCTTGGCATGTTTTATATTTATATATGTGTTGTGTATGTAAATGTAAATGGAATGTTGATTCATTTCTTTGAACTAAGTACAATTTTTTTTATTCAATAATACTGCTAAAAATATGGAATATTTTTATTTCTTTTCCAATCAGTAAAAACTTTTTTGTATAAAAAATAAATAAGTAAACAGTTTATTAATTTTTTTTTCTAATTAAAATGTTTGCAATTTCAAAAGCGATTTGCAAATCAAATTATTAGAACTTTGGCAAACACAAAATTATGGCAAGTTTTTGTTTTCTTGTAGATTTCTCATTTTGCATAGATGATATGTTTGAGAGGATTAAGATTAGAAATGGGAATGGATTAGTTCAGTTTTAGTAAGCCAGCACCAAGCAATCGATGATAAAGCAGTAAGTAGCGAAAGTTTAGAGAGTTAAAGAGCTGATCTGCTGATCATTTTATGGATTGGTTTTTCTAGGCCGGCGACGAATCCTCATCAAGGCTAAGCTGACGTCTTGTCACACGCGGCAGTTTATACTTCTGGGCATATAAGTCGCAGTAGAAATCATCAGACGAGGTGGCAGCCGAATCCGCCGACACCAAACTGCCATTGTTACGGCTATGTCCCGGCTTGACCGAGGAACGCAACTCCGGCTGCACCTCATCGAGTAGAGCGGCCGCCTTGCGTCCCGAATCAAAAATCAACTCTGCATCGCTGAGGGAGTTGAATTGTGTGGTTAGTTCGCTCATATTGTACATAGATTGGGCACTGCTTAGCGAGGATCGACCGCTGGAGCGACTGGCCAGCGAAGGTCGTTTGATGGCAAACGAGGTGGAGTGCAGCAAACGTTGGGTTTGGGCCGTCAGAACAGGTCCCTCATGTATGCGCAGCTCAACTGCGGCTGCTGCATCCGTCACATCCATGCGACTGAAACGATTTGCCACCAGACCCAGCTCATCGGGTGTTTTGGGCATGGGAGGCGTCATGCTCTGCCTAAAAGTGCTCATGGCCGGCTTGTCACTTGCGTCCTCGGCACTGTTTAGCGATGGTGTGGAGGTGACCACCTTAACCAGTTCATTAGTGGGCACCGGTGGCAGTTGGGTAATCACACGTAATTGACTCTGCGCTGGCAGGGTGGCCACACTGGCTCGTTTCATTTGCTCCGCCTCATCATCATCATCCTCCTCCAAAACCAGCTCATTGATCATCTGGGCGCGCTGTTGTTTATGCATGATTGGTGTGCTCGGCACACTACGACTCAAATCTGGCGCTGATCCACGGAAATTAACCGAAGATCTATTGCTGCCACCCAACATCAAGAGCGAAGATCTGGATCGGGGCATTTGTTGTAGATCAATGAAAGTGTTGCGTGGCAACAGTCTGGTGGAACGTTCATTGTAAATGCCACGCAATCTCACGGGCAGTTCCACCTCGCGATTCTCGAATTCCGCGCGATTTGCCACCAGGCCATGACGCTTCTCATGCTGATTAATCAGGGCTGTGATCATCGAATTCAGTTGCTAGAGTTGGTTAACAACAACACACATGCAAAAGCCATCCATCCAGAGTTGATGGGATGTTGGGTTGATTCGTTTTTGGTTTGTGTTTTGGGGTTAGTAGTTGGGAAAGCACAGCGATAAGCAGGTTTTTGGATTTTTTACATCAGTTATCATTTTGTTTTGTATTTGTTTAGTTTTTATTATTTTATTTTTTTTTGTTTTGTAGGTAGTAGTAGTAGGAACAGTAGGCCACCAAAGTGTATGCATTTGCGTGGAGAGAGAGAAAAAGTTGAAAAAATAATTGGATTTTAGATCAGGCGTTGGATATGGACAATATTCTCAATATTCGTCGTCAGGGATGAGCAATAACATTGGGATCATGTGCTCATCTCTCTCAAACGTTGAGAATGATTGCCTTGTTTTAGGTGGGGAGAGGGGAATATAGCACAAGACACCACAATTCACCAGTTAACCAAAATTTATACTAAAAGCTAACTTATTAAACCAATTATCAATTATACGAATAGATAAGCCAAAAAAATCTACATGACTGTACAAAAAAAACACAAAACACCAACAAAAAATTAAGGCGGAAAGCAAATTACAAAATTTGCAGAATTTTGGTCCCATGAATCGGGAGTTGTGGGCTAGGAGGGGAGAGTATACACACCTGTTTGCGTGGCACAAGTTGTTCACGCCAATCGCGCAGCTCAGACTTCAAACGTTCATCAATCTCGGAGAGCTTGGCATGCTCATGCTCAACCAAAGCCTTACGTTTCTCATTCTGGAGCTGTTCCAGTTCTCTGTTAAAAGAAAATAAAATTGTTAAAACAAATTAATGTCAAGGTTGGAAAAATTTAAAATAAACTTGACCTGCCTGCAAGTATAGGAAGACAAAGCTGAACCAGGTTACAGCATTTAGGGTCGATTTCTCTCATTCGAGATAGCTGCTATGTGTGAGATAAGTTCACAATTTAGGGTCGATTTCTCATCTTCCACATAGAGAAGATATGTCATATAAACATACAAATAGTGGAGTAAATTGTGAGCTTATTTGAAACATAGCAGCTTTCTGGAAGAAGAACAATCGGCCTTTAAGTAGGCCATCCACACACCAACTTATTCGCCGAACATCATTTGCTTCCAAATCTCAAATCTCTTTCTCAAATATGGCAGCGGAAACTAACAGAATTATGGCCTAGATGGCGATACTAAATTGCTTAGAACATGATACAAAAAATAGAAGGTAGTGCAAAGCGTCGCTTGTCAAAAAAAAATTTATATTACGACGTCGCAGACTCACAATTTCGTACACGTTGACATTTTTTAAAATGTGTGCTGCGCGAAGAGCAGTTTTTGAATTTAAAACAGGGACCGAAAATAATTGTTATTTAATTGTAAACATTTCGAAAAAACACAATTAATTTAACATTTTTATATCAAAATGAGAGCGTAAGTTAAAGTCGGCTCTAACCGACTTCGATATACCCGTTACTCATGAAAAAACATGTTAAACAGTGTTCCTGCGTTCCTTAGTGTGACCATCCGAAAAGTATGCAACATTTTTTAAGGGTGGGAGGGGTGGTAGCGGGGGGCTTGGTTCACTTTTTTGCTCATAACTTGAGAACCGTTCATCCGATCTTTATCATTTCTTCTGCAAATCGATTAATTTTGCTAATTATTAACTATCTCGAATCGTCTATCTTTAAAACTGTAGGAGATATAACGTTTTTTCCAAATTGCGGGGCGGGAGGGGGGCGTGGCCAAAATTTGAAACAAACTTTATCTGCGTGCAGATAAAAGAAGCATTTGTCCCATACATGTCAAACCTCTATCTCTTACCATCTCTGAGATCTAGGTGTTCATACAGACAGACGGACGGACGGGACGGACGGACGGACAAGTCTATATCGTCTCGGCTGTTGATGCTGATCAAGAATATATATACTTTATATAGTCGGAAATGATTCCTTCTGCCTGTTACATACATTTGCACGACTTTAGTATATCCTTTTTACACTACGAGTAACGGGTATAATTAGTAATTAGTTGATAAAAAAATTTTGATTTGAAGAACTTAAATAACAATTAATTTAAGATATCCTCTCTGCGGAACATCGTAGGACAAATGTATGAATGTATCTTTGATCTGTGGGTCCTTATGTTTATATTCTAGTGGTTGAAGGGCTAATACGATACGATTAAATATTGATTAATGTACAGTAGTGTGTCTCCATTTAATATACCCTGTTCTCATTAAAAATGGGAAAAAGGGGATCATGAAGTTGTGCAAATGTATGTAACAGCCTGAAGGAAGCACCTCCGACCCCATAAAGTATATATATTCTTGATCAGCATCAACAGCCGAGTCGATTTAGCCATGTCCGTCTGTCTGTCAGTCTGTCTGTATGAACGCGTCGATCTCAGAGACTGTAACAGATAGAGCTACAATTTTTGGCATGTATGAAGGTGTATACTGTACCCACATCGAGTTGGTTTCAGATTTGGAAAATTCCACCTCCTCCATCTTTTAGCAGCGAAAAACTGTCTCTCTCTTGTATGAACGCGTTGATCTCAGAGACTATAAGTGGTAGAAAATTTGGCACGTATGTAGGTGTATATCGTACCCAAATCAAGTTTGCTTCAGATTTGGCAAATTCCTCCTACTTCTCCTTATAACCGCGAAAAACTGTCAGAGCTAAAATTTTAAGTTTAAACCTAATGATTTAATATTATATATATTCTATTCTGTTTACCACTACAAGATCCGAGCAAAAACACCGAAGATATGCAAGTACGCCTCCCAATTATTCGAATAAATTTTAAAGTAAAAGGAGTTCAAAGCTAAAGGAACCACATTACTTGGAACAGGGTATTTTGCTGTCGGGGCACTCGACCGCAACACTCTTACTTGTTTTTTTTAGAACTATCTCCAACAATCCCATTTTGTGTTCCAGTTCAGCCGACGGCTCGCAGAGGCCGCCTTCGCCAAGTATGCGATGGGTCTTTTTCGGTGGAAGTTTGCTTTTAGTTTTTTTTCAACATTTTCACCATCGGGGTCATGTCATTCAAAATTTTACTAGCCAATGTTAAAGGGTTCTGATTGCAGGCAATGGGATTTGACTTTTTCGAAGAAGCCTGTACCTTTCGGACTGGCTCAATAAATGGTAGTGGACCGAGCACATCTTTGTGACCCCTGCTGCAACTTTGTAATCTGCCCATCTCTAATGGTTTGGAGACACAACTGCATATTTTTGTAGATTTGTTCCGATTTCAAAAGATTTAGTTGCAGTTGGTCTATAGATTTGATTGCTTGGACTTTCAGCTTAACGATTTTTTCCCCAATATTTGATTGTCAAGTACAAGTCTTCTATTTTGTTTTTTCTGAGTTCTCCTGCCACACAAAACATGTTATTGTAGATATACGGATTAGCTGAAATCTATTGGATTACTTACGGTTCTTGTTCTAAGCACTGAATTTCTATAATCGAATGTCTGACCTTTCTTTAGTGAAAATGCAATCGCTTTCATTCACAAAACTTACTTCATAGGTAAGCAGAGGTTCCACTTCGTCCAAATCTATGAGAACCGTCTTTGCTACGTGATGTGATTGTTCAAAGATAACCTTCGGCTAGTTTTACCATTGCTTCGGAAGAATTGGAACCTTTCATTAGACATATTTTCCTGTGTAAATAATGTAAAATTGGCTGTACTGCTCCTCAAAGGGGCCAAGCCAAGCTTCTCACAATCTCTTGGCGTGTGTGCTTTAAATTTAAAGAGAAAGGGACCTACAGTTTAACGCCGAATCCGAACGGCAAAGTTTGAGAATTTGCTTTTTCATGGCTAGATACTTCACAGCTGGCGCCAATAGCTGCTAGCTAATTTCTAAAGAAAAGAAAAAAATTTTTTATTTGATGTTCCGAGGCGGGATCGAACCCACGGCCTCCCAGCAGTCCAGCACACTAACCGCTGGGCCACACGCGGCCACATATTCCTGGGTACGGCTAGGTTTTAAATGTGTGTTAATCTGGGTACTTTTATATTAGCCACAAGAACTTCCCTTATATCATAAACTCCAAGTTCTGGTGGTTTTATGTTATTAAATTTTGTCGAGCATTTACTTTTGACCTTTATGCCGAACTATAATATATATAACTAACTCAGATCCAATCAATACATTGCCGTTTCAAGTTTTACTCCTTGGGGATTTTAAGAATGGGTCATTGTTTTTTTAATTCGCCAATTATATGTATTTTTCACAGCAAGGCACGGAACGCAAACAATTAACAATCAAACAATTTAAAATTAAAATAAAATTAAGAAATTCAAATTTCCATTCCTAGACTCATTTGTCAAATTACGCCACAGACTCACAAATTCAGGCGCATGCGCACTGGAACATTTGTTTGCACTACCTTGTTTTCATTGTATCATTAGGAGCATTCAATAAAGCAATGAAGCAATAATTAATTACTCATTTGGGCACGAGTTCAGTCTACAAATATTTTTGACACTCGCAAGATAGAAACATTTCTATTCTCTGCAAACAAAACGTCGAACACAAAAATCTGTAACGAACACCTCCACTAACGACGAACATTGCGTTGAACTGAACAAATTCGTATGTGGATGGCCTGCTTTACTCTGGGAAGATGAGAAATCGGCCCTAAAAGTTTTGTTGTTTGTTTGTTGTCAATGAGCTGATATTGTAGCTTTTCATTTTACATTTTCATTTAATCGGTCGTCACAAGATTTCAATGCCCGCTTTCCTACCATCTGGCTAGATAAATTAGTTCATTTAACATTTTCGTCGTGAACTTCTGATCAGAACCAACCTGATGGTAAACCGGAGCAGCTTTTCAAGATTTCTGTTAACTACTCACTCTATCTCCGGATTGCATTCCTTGACTTTAGGTTCGATTTTGCAGACTACATTTAATCCAAGGTAAAAATTGTTTGAATAAGAATCTAAGGACTTCGGTCTATTCTGTTCCACAGTAATTATCAAAGCAAAACTTTAGTCTTAATGGAAACTTCAAACTTAGCATTATCCTCTATTATTATCTATCGAATTTGTTTCCACATCAGAAAGAAACAAGATCATTGAACTGAACTTATTGTTCCATTTTCTCCACCTACCTTATGGCGCTTTCGCGTGTAGCCCGAAGTTCTTCCAATTGCTTTTGATGTTTCACCTCAAAGCGACGCTCTTCTTGCATATAGCGTTTCTTTTCCTGCTCTTGGAACTGCAATGTTAAAAAAAATAATCCATTTTTGTATAACCCACAACGAATAGCTGCTATTCTGCTCTCTCACCTTCTTCAAGCGATCCCTTTCGATCTCTGGATCCAGATTCGTTGATATGCGCAACGATTCACGAAACATTAGATCTCGTGCCTTGCGCTCGGCACGTATGCGTTTGGGCAGGGCACGTTTCTCTAGTGTTTGTTTCTTGACCAGATCCTCTTCTTTGCGTTGCAGCATACGCTTAACCTGATCGAGTTCTTTCTCATGTCTTATGATCATCTGATGGCGCTGCATAAAGCACAGCTCCTTGACATGCCGCTTGGATAGCTGATGACGTTCATGTAGTTGCTTTTCCTCCAGCTCCCAGAGGAGAGCCTCTCTGGTACGCATTGCATTCTGTTTTTGTTGCAGGAAATTGCGATTAATGGTGGCCAAATGATCGCGATGCTTTTCGCTGAGGCGACGCAACAGCAACTCGTGACGCTCTTTCAGCGAATCGAGGAAGGCACGCTCCTTCTCCTCATGGTCGAGCTCCATGGCCGAGCGGCGCTGTTTGAACTCATCCTTGCGTTTGTCTTTGGGAAACAGATCGACTTCCTGCTTGAGTAGACGAATCTCTTGCTTGAGATTCTCACGGAAGATTTTGAGTTCCTGTTCTTGCTCCGAGCGAATGCGTTTGGATGAGGAACGCAGTTCGTTCTCCTGCGTTTGCTCGGTTTTTTCCACCAGCTGCTTATGCTGGCGCGCCAGAGTATCCATATCCGCCTCGTAGGTTTTCTCAAGGGAGATGCGCTCCTGCTCGAAGCGACGATCCTGCTGCTCCTTAGCCATTTGCTCTTTGACATGCAACTCATTTTGTTGTTTTTTCTCCTGCTTTTGCAGCATTTTCAGTTCTCGCA
Source organism: Lordiphosa stackelbergi (assembly GCA_018904235.1). NCBI lineage: Eukaryota > Metazoa > Arthropoda > Insecta > Diptera > Drosophilidae > Lordiphosa > Lordiphosa stackelbergi. The sequence continues at coordinate 29,108 of JAEIFU010001532.1, read as the reverse complement.
GTTCCTGTTTACGGAAATCATGATCATCGTAGATGCGGCCATTCTCCTCGTCACCATAGATCACACGACTGGTGGTGGTGGTCATTTGGACGCCATCGATCTCAAATTTACGCGTACGCTTGCGCGTTTTCTTGCGCAAATTACGCAGTTCGATTTCCTCTTTGGTGAGGCCGCCATGATTGGCCGATTTGGCAGCGGGCGGTAGGCGCGTAGGCGGCTTATGGCGTATGATGACCTCTTCACCCTCCTCGTCAATGACAGATTGGGAAGGTGGTAGCAGAACTGCTGCTGGAGGCGGCATCTGCTGCTGCTGCTGCCTGTTGTTGTGATCCACCTCGTGACGACTATCCTGACTAGTGTTCGTGCCTATGCTATCCACATCGGAGCCACTAATTTGCACCTCTATGCCACCTCCTACTGCTCTACGCCCACCATTCTCCATATCCTCCATTGTTGCTCCTGCCGCTGCCGGCTTAAAGCGATTCACTATAATATTGACATCTTCGGGGAGCACTCCGTTCGGTTGGCGTTTGATAACCTCATTGCTACTATCCTTGACCTTGATCACCTCATCGCCCACTGTCACCACCGAGACGTGACTGGTGTCCATTAGCTGATCACTGTGATCATGACTGCCCGAGGCAGTGTTATAAGCCGAATCATCATCCGCATATGATGGGCTCACAATTAACACCTCACTCTCGTCCAGCTTGCGAGCATGCACCGAAGCCGCTGACGGCGGCGGTGGAACTATTGCTGGCTCATTGACCGTAAGTATCATGGATGATTGCTTGTGTGGCGGAGTTGTAGTCTCGCCGAGACTATCGTCCAGCGAGGGGTAGTCATCGTCGGTAGATGATTCATTCAGATGTGTGCTCTTATTCAAATCATTCGACACTATGATGACCTCATTCTGGTCATGTAACTGCTGCTGTTGAGGTGGTGGTGGCAACACAGAGTTGTCTATAATAACCGGGGGATGTGTGCTGGTCACCACGGTGATTTGACTCACCGATTCCAAGCTATTCGGCAACACCAAGTGTTGGGGCGCAGCAGGTGGGGCAGGTGCGGGAGCTGGAGCATCACTGTTGATTGTAATTAACGAAGTGCTAGAGCTTAGAATTGGATTTGAGCCACTACCAGCACTCGAACTGGAGGCCACCGACTGCACGGAAATGATGGACGATGCGGTGGGCGATGGAGGCTGCGGTTTTGTCTCCATTACACCATCTTGGCCAATGGACACCTCGATGGCGGATGTGGGTGAGGGTGAAGGCGAAGGTGGAGGAGGAGTGAACTGCTTTTTGGGCAATAGTTCTATCTCCGATGGGTGGGTAGGTGACGGCGACGAAGATGACGATGGCTGCTTGGTATTGGCAACGGAAGCAATGATAGCCGAAGGTGGAGGCGGAGGCGCTTTGCCTTTTTCCTTTTTGACGAAGTGTTGCTGTTGCTGCTGCTGGATAAAAGGAAAGATTAATAAGGGTACAAAATAAAGCTGAACAGGAAGGGAAGAGTATACATTCTCATTAAAGTTACCTTCTTGTCCGATTCCAATTTATCAGCCGCTTCCGATGCAGCAAAATCTTCGGGTATCTTTTGTTGCACAGCTGCGGCGGCTGCTGCAACTGGTGGTGATGGTTGTGGCTGTGGTTGTTGGGGCAACGGCGGCGCCGGAGCAGGCACTTTGGTATGAACCACTGGCGTGGGCTCAGCTGCCACTGGCGCCGCATTGTCATCCTTACTTGTGTTTGGTTTGTCTTGATTTGTTGAGGCCTTAATAGTTGCTGTTGCTGCTGGTAGACTGCTACTTGGTTGGGATTGCTCTTTGGAATCCCGCGATATGGATGTAGGTGTACCTGGAACTGGAAACACAGAAATAATAAGTTACAAATTGTCAGAGTGGTTTAAGTGCTTCAACTTACGTTTATCAATGTCTTGACTCTGCAACGAAGCAGAGTCATCGTCCAGGTCGAGCTGGAGCGCCGAGTTGCGGGGTTCCTGGACCAAAAGAAGAGATACAAAAATAATGAGTAACTAAATTACAAAGCATTCTTCCTACATAGAACTATTTAGCTCTGGTTCTAAAGACTTAAGGGGCACAACACAGCGGACAGATACACTTTAATCCAGGCGATGAAAAGTCACTCGAAAAGATTTAATTTAAGAGATATACTAATTTAATACTAAAGCTTTTGAAAAGGCAATAGACTGGGCGAGATGTACTAATGATCCTCGAAATAATTAAAGACAACCTACTATCTGTACAAATGTTGAGTCTTTGTAGTCTGTTAATTACATCAGATTACAAATTTTAAAATATGCTCCAAAGAATGGCAGGACCAAAGCTGGCCTAACATACAAATTCTGCGTGAACGATTTCAAGCCGGCTTGACTTACAATGGATAGCCCTAAAGTAAACCTAACCCAACCCAGGCCTAAGCTCAAATTCGGCTATGAAAGACGTCTAAGGTACTGAACTATCTTCACATCGCACACTGGGACAGCGGGCCGAAATTTTGGCCAAAAGTCCCATTTTTTGTTTGGGAAACTGGATAAAACGACTGTCGAAAATGATTTTGAATTGCTATTTTATGGCCAAATTTGGATTTTTATTTCTTATTTCGACTTCGAACTAGATTGACATAAAAAAAATATAAAGAAGTTTCCATTCTTTCTTTCGGTGAAATATTTTTCAACTTTAATTCGGATTATCAATGTCCTATAAAAATTTATTGTTTCTTTTTAAATTATGTGCGTTAAGTTCAATCTTTTAAGATAATTTCGTCGAAAGTTTTAGCTTCTTAGCTAGGCTGGTCTAGAAATGACGGTGTTTTGGCCAAAAAATGACATTTCTAGCCCACAGTGCATCGATGAGAATAGAGTCATACCCATGTGTTCTACAAATCGCTTTCGAACCAAACACAACCGAAAACACGACCATATTACCATGCGTTTCGATTAATCGGATTCGGAAATGGGAACAGGCCTGAAAAACGACCCAATTCCCATACGACTTGGGTAGTTTTTGGGTTAGCTTCCGACACATGGGAGTAATATTTTTATTAAAATTTTTAAAATAACGAGACACCCATAATAAGCTTTGCTTTTTAGACTTTAAATTCCATGTTTAGAAAATGACGACAGCTATCCCCGCCTTGTTTCAGATAAACTTACAATTCATTCTGTTATTTGTTAGTATATGTGACAGAACTAGCTAGAAGATGAAAAATCGGCCCTAAATCAATTATTTATAAGATTTTGACAGCTTATCAATGAGAGCAACTGTGACATCCAGTGTAAGGGCCTTAAAACTGGTTTTGTAAAATCAAAATTGCACAAACTCTGAATATTATTTTTAATATTAATCATTGTATTTCTATTAAAAAGTGGTAAAACTTGAGCCGAACCAAGCTTCGAATGAAAACCGAACTTCAAACTTAAAATTTTCTAACATTAAACATTGGCAAATTTCGCTTCAAACCAGCGAACCGGACAGACAGACGAACATAGCTATATTTAATTGGCTGTTGAAGCTGAACAACAATATCTACACTTTATAGGTGCGGTGACCAAGCCCATTCCGCAAGCCACGCATTCGTTGTCGTTTGGCGCAAAGGAATAGCTGGCGTATACGGGGCACAAAGCAACAACAAATTCATATGAGTGTACTCCTCTCTTTCTTTCGAAGCTAAGGGTTTTGTTGTTGACGCGTGCAGACCTGCCACAACAACATCATATGTGACTCTCTTCTCTCGCTCATATCGCTCTCTCGTTGACTGGCATTTAAAAAAAAGCAACAATTCATTTTTGCCCAGCGCTCGCAGTGGTCCGTAAACATACTCGGCTTTTTGCAAAAACATCATATTTAAGTTTATAAGAGTTTTAAATTCATAATTTACGTAACTCGGGTTTCTAAAACTCTTTATCCAGTATTATCTGTGTACTTGTTCGTCGAGCTTTCAAAATATATTTTGTGCATTTTTTTTTGATTTCACGAGGCCGTAAGCTCATTCTGGGCACCCTTGGTTTATAGGGTCGGAAATGATGGGTCCTTCTGTATGTTACATGATCTTGCTCAAATTTTATATACTCTGTTTTTCGTTAGTTAATGTGACAGATAGTGCTTTCTAGAAGATGTAATATTAGCCCTCTGTGTACCTTTGGTAGGTTGTAGGTTGGTATTGTGATATTAACAGATCAAGGTCGTTCAGAAATTGTTTTATTGTGTCCATGATAATGTTACTTTGAAGTCTTGTCGTTTTCTGTTGAATTTCCTGATTTATCTAATTTTTCTACAACTGAGTAAGAATTTTATGTGCGGTATGAGGTTCGCCATTTAAGGCCTGTTCTGAGAAGAGCGGAAAATAAATTTTTATGACGCACTCCATATAAAAAAAAACAGTGGCGGAAAGTTTTCGCGGTTGAATTTATTTTCTGTATTCTGAGACACGCTAAATAAATACCCAATTGGCCTATCGATAGTTGCCGTATCGATAGCAGTGTGGGTCGAGAGTGGAGCTCTTTATTTTGACAATGGAGGAAAAAAAAACCGGCGGAAGGAAACGGTCGGAAAGTTTCAACCACGGGGAAACTATAAGCTAAGGGCCACAAATCAGCCCAAGAAAATTACAAAATCCGCACTGAAGGGACGTACTGAAAACAGTCTTCAATGCCAACGTCCGACGGTTGGAGATATCTCGGTCGGTTGGCACGGACGGTTGCATCCGCAATCGGACCATACCCAACCCGGTCATCATTTTACCACTACAGCGAAAACTGTGTCGGCCATGCTTCTTCTTGTTGGAGGTCAAAAATTAACCCAATGTGGACCAGCTGAAAATGGAGTTGGATAGCGATCCGACTGCTGTGGGCAGCAGTTTCAGCGGTGTGGGCGTGGCAAACAAACGTAAACCCGAGAAGGAGGATTTTAAATTTACGGCAAATAAAACAAAAATTTTATATGAAAACTATAAATATATTTTCCAATCTCTAGCGTTTGACTGACCAAAATGGTGGCACAGCACAAATTCATGATTTGCAGATACTCCTAGCCGCACCATTTCTACAAAGAAATGCACCGTCAAGCAACTTGGAATCAAGCCTGATTATAGCTGCCCGAACGGCAAACATCCCAATAATCCTCCAAGTAGTAGCCCGACATCTTGAGCAGATCGGTCTTGTTCTCACAGATGTGTCTCAAACTGACAATAATTTGATCCTCGCCCAACAACCTTGAACCGGAATTTGGTGCAACGCGATGGCATCATCATATCTGTGTTCCTGTTGCGCAGCATATTTGTTAAATTAATTTTTGGCAAAAAACCCTGTCAATTTTGTTTTTGTAAACAAAACAAAGCAGTTGATCACCAGTGTGGCCGTTTCTGTATTTGGCCGCTTTGGCGTATACATGGGCACACTAAATTTTTCGCGCTTCTCAGAACAGGCCTAGACTAGATGTTTTTATCGTCGTTTTTTTGTACTTGTAATTGATGTTAACATCTTGCTTGTTTTTTATGTAAACGGCGAGCCTTCTTAGTTGTTGAGTTTAGCGACCTGTTCTTAGTTATTTAAGAAATAGTTGCTAGCCGGCTAAATTCTGAAAAAGGGATTCTAAATGTTTTGGATAGAAAATGTTGTAGACTGGTGTAATCCACTTTGATGTCAAGCCATCTTAAACAGCACGTTTCCTTCTTTAGGACCAATTTATAATCTTCCAGATAGCTCTATCTGTCACATAGTCAATTGTAAGTTTATCCAACACATAGAAATTTATTAGAGAAAATTTTCTTTTCATTTTTATGAAATAAATCTTAAAGCTGACTAATTTTCTATAGAAATATAATTTTATTTCGATCTTATATTTATAAATTCGCAAAGACAAAGCAGACGCCTTTTCATTATCGTTACTGATTAGGCATTAAACGACACTTGTAGAAGGTTATACATCAAAGACTACACAGAACGGGCATCTACCACACAAAACTGCAAACGAAACGTGATAAAGAAGCTGATAAAACTACGTAAATTAACTTAGCGCCCCGCCCTCTGTTTATCAAAGAAACTAAAATCCGAGTGCCAGGATGCAGTGCAAGGGGGGACGGCTGGGGCAACTGGGGTATTCTGTAGAACGACTTACCAACCCTCTGATAGAGCGAGCGCCGTTTCACTTGGCGTTTAAGCTTCTAAATTAATTATATTTTTAAATGGAAATGATAAGAACCAAACATTGCGACATGGTGAAAGATAAAAATAATAAAGAATTTTTGTGTTTTGATTTGAGTAAAGGCAGAGAGCAGCGTGAAAAGAGAGAGGGGGAGGTGTAATCGTATTTGGTATTTTAATATTGTGTCATTTGCTAGCGCTACCAACCAAAATAGTTTGAAATTAGAACTTACCTCAGCCTCATCGTCCACCACCTCTTCCACCACCTCAGCTCTGTATTCCAATAGCAAATCTTTAATGGGTTTCGCATCCAGATTGCGGCTTATGAAGCTATGCTGCACCAGAACATCTGTGGTGGGTCTTTGCTGGGGATCCTGGAGAAAGCAATTTAAATATTAAACTGAAGTCCAATTAACTCCCAGTTTCGAGTTTAGTCCTACCTTCACTAAGGATATCTTGAGAAAATCATTAAACTCTTTGCTCCAACGACTGGGTTGCTCTAGTTTGGGTGGTTCACTTTTTTGTATCTTGAGCAGCACACGCATGGGCGACATTTCACTATTCGGCGGTTCCATTTGGGCCAACTCGATAAGAGTAATGCCCAGCGACCAAACATCTACCTTGTGATCGTAGGGATTGTCTCGAAAGGTTTCGCACAATACCAATTCGGGTGCCATCCAATAGGGAGTGCCTATAAAAGTGTCATGTTTTTGCATGGTGTGCTTATTCTTGGCCGAGACACCAAAATCCGCTGTAAAAGAGAAAATTGTAGAGCTTAAAACAATATCTCAGGCCAGCACCTACCCAGCTTAACGCCACCCTCCATGGTAAGCAGCACATTGCCCGCCTTCAGATCACGATGTATGACCTTATTCTTGTGTAGAAATGTCAGTCCCTCTGTCATGTGTTTGCAAACGTAGGCAATTTGCGGTTCAGTCAATGGCTTCTCCAGCTCCACCATTATGCTATCCAATGCTCCACCATCGCAGTACTCTATCAGCATCTGTATGGACAAGTTGTATAACTCCTTTTCCTTCGATAGAGTATAGTATGTAGATCTACTCACCCACAACTTATCATCTATGGAAAAGGCCTCATATAATTCCACAATATTTGGATGCTTTATCTCGGAGAGTATATCGATCTCCACCATATGATCACTCAAATTCTCCTCATCCTCCAGGGTGCACATTTTGGCCGCTGCGAAGCGTTTGTGTTCCTTGTGTTGGGCCTTGTACACCTTGCCAAAGGCTCCATCACCCAATTCGCCAACCATTTCCCAAAATTCTGCCGGATCGGTATCCATTTTAATATTATTATAGAGACGCTTCTTTTTGGCTTCTCCACCGCCCAGGTGAAAGACCTTTTTCAAGTTGGTTATGAACGACATCTTCTTGGATTTTGTTGTTGTTATTGTAAATGTTATTTATGTTTTCACTAAGCAAAACAAATTAAATCTGGCTAGTTGCGTTGTTGTTGTTGTTTGGACTTTTATTGCGATTTGTTGTGGTTTGTTTTTTGTTGTGTTGGCTCCTACATAGTGCAGGAGGAGCTGGCGACGGCTCTTGGCACTTGTCCACGAGGAAAAACTAGATTTGGTGAAAGCTGGAAAAAACAAAACGTAAGCAAAAACAAACAAGAAAAAAGCTTTAGTGAGTCAGGTTCATTGATAGATTTGCACAGGTTGCGGTTTGTGGACAATAATGCAAATATTTGCAGATCTTTTATTGTCATTGTAAGGTCGACCAAAGGTTTAGAACTAAGAAGCAACAGTTTTGATTTCTTTAATGTCTGAAGACTTGGCTTAGATAATTTCTGTTCCCCCATTTTACAAACTAATCAAATTATTAAGATGGAGTTATGTTTAATTTGATTTTTTTAGTTCTTAAAGTCCTTAAGATTTACTGTTAAAGTGTGTTCTTACAGGAATTGATTCGAACCCCAAACTAACCTAATATTGTCAAAAATAACTGATCCTAAAACTGTTTCGAACCTTATTTTTAGGATCGTCCCAAAGAACCAAGACGAGCTTCTCTCAATGTCTTGGCTTGAAATTTTCGCACAAGAGAAAGGGACCTAAGGTTTAACACCGAATCCGAATGTGTAATTTTTAAAGAAAAAAACTTTTTTAAAGTTTTCCAAGGAGGGATAGATCCCACACCAGCAAACACACGCACTACCGCTGCACCACACCCGGCCACAAGAAAATTATAAACATTTCAAAATCAGACCCAATGTTATTTTGTTACTTGCTATTTTGTACAATTTTATTACTATAAAGTACTATTTTTGTATTAAACAAATAAATTGATAATTGAATTAAATTTGCCATAAACTATGAATTAATTCTCTGCAAAGGCCAATTTGGACACCTTCGGGCTTGCTGATGCTGCTCGCATGATTTTTTTGGGTGTATGTGTATTAAATTTTTTAGTGTGACATCCATAATTTTTTCAAAAAGCAAAAAAAATGCAAAACACATTTTCACAATATTTTTAAAACAATGGTAGCCAAACCGAGACCAGTTTAGTAATCAGTGGACCAAACTGGGCCAGAATTTGTCATCGAAGAGTCTGCAACAAAATGGCTGTTCCCCTGTGTAATCTATTCAAATTGGTTTAATCGGGGCCTACGCTAGCTAATGATACAACTATACTTAGGCACGTCAGCGTTTAGCGAGTACTGGCAGCTTTTTCCGAAATCGAGAGGTTAAAACAATAATCAAAGAACCTTAAAGCACCCTCAGATTTATCAACATCTATACTATAAATTTGTAGAAAAAAATGTGTGTGAAAGGGGCTATCTTCGCAACGCGTGCACCAAATTGCAAGCGTTTTTTTAATGATAGTATGTGGCATGGTTTTTAATCAAAAAATGTTTACTTTTCTATCAAATAGGATCCTCAAAAATTACAAATTAGTCAAAAAGATCTCAAATTTTGGCAAAAATTGTGTTTAAACGCCTATTTCACTTCATTTTGTGTCATTCTATAGAAGGAAACATTTTATGATAGACCTTAAACATTAAATTCATTTAGTAAGCAGCGAAGCTCGCGGGTCTACATGAATAAATTTTATTGGTATTCGCTTGGCACTTTTCAAAAGAAGCATGCGATTTTTTATCGCCTTCTGTTGAATAAAAGTCACTGTCTTTAAAATGCCTTCCGCAAATTTTACTATATTGTGTAAGTGACCACACTTTTCTTCTTTCTTCATCTTTTGGAGCACGTCTCAATATAATGTTCGATTCATTACATCAGAGTTTCCCAGCTATAGCCTCTGGGGTACAAACATACTCGCCAATTCGCACCGAATGCTTGCCGAAGTCATGATTTTCTATGTATTAGAGAAAGACACAGTCAAATTTTAGTGCTCTCTTCTTGGGCAACACTGATTTACATCAGTGCCGGCCAAATGGATAGAACAGAAAATTCTTTTTATGCTTTTTACACGACTGACTTCGGCTCCCGTTAGCTATGGGTGACCGGCACTCATTTACATAGACCAACGCAACAGTATTGGGCCAATATTTTCACAAACCATAAGTAAAATAGAAATCCCGTCAATCAAATGACAGCAAAACACGAAAACTGTGGAGTTCTTTCTATATGAACACAATATAAAGAAAGGCTGAGACTTCAACTAAGTCAACATTAAGTTATCTTAGGTCTTAAACAAATTGTGTTACGCCGCGCAGCACGAAGTTTTTTATTTAGAGGTGAAAGCTACTTTTCTTGGGTAATTAGGACCCAGTAAACACGAATCCGAAGTCAAAAAAATTCTACCTGTGATAGTTTCACCAGATGAGATGGTTCAATTACTCGAAAAGTTACATTCACAGGTGTATTAAAGTCTCCTAGTACTTCTTTTTCCACGGGTTGTATTTTTAAGGACTATTTTCGACCTTTTCTTAAAATTTAAAAAAATTTAAAATAGTTAAGTGTTTTAATTTTTTTGGAAAATTCATCTTTTTGTAAGGTTTTTTCAACCACCACCTGGACCCCAAAAGCAAGGTGGGGGGTGTCTGCAATAATTTTTATCTAAAAGCCAATGAAATTTACTATAGTATAATGTAATTACTTAAATAATTGGTTTCACTAGATCCTACAGAAAATTTTTTAAAAGAAGGCAACTTTGCTGTTCGACTAGTCGAACAGCGGCGTAGAAAGGGTTAAAACGTGATGATCATATCATATTATCATATTGTCCTGACTGTCTGATTGGCCATTCACGCACAGCACTAACAATTAGGATTCGAAAGTTGAAGTTTGTACAATAATTTCAATTTGTGCTCAGGAAATGGGAAGCGGGTTCGATATATAGGCAATTAATTAATTTTGCTTATTTTTTTAATTTGCTATCTAAAATCTTTCTGAGGCCCCATAGGGTTAAGAAAGAATGTATAAGAAACCATAAAAAACATTGTGATTGCAATTAACTGTAAGTTTTTGCTTCGCATTATAACAAAAACAACGTAAATATAATGATTGAAAAATGTGTCGCGTTCGCAATGTCGCGTATCGAATCCAATTTTGTTTTGAAAAAAAAAAAAATAAAAAAATTTCGACCAAATAAATTCTAACATACGGTAAAATTATTCAACAAAATTTTAAAATTAGTCGCACTATATAGTTTTGCCAGATTTCGTTAAGTTTTGCTTTTATACTGAATTCGCGTGCGAATCGCTTTTAAATTGGCTTTATCATGGAACCAGTTTTACCACTAAATAAAGTTCTTGGAAAGTGCTACAAGTTAAAGTAACAGAAGAAAAAATGTATATTTTAGTTTTATATATATATATTTATTATATTTATATATATATATTTTTTATATTAATATTGAGAACAAACCAGTTTTTCTCACAAAAACCCATTTTCCGAACGAACATTTGTATGGCGGCTACAAGAAGTAGTCATCCGATCCGGTCGGTTCCGACATATTAGCAGCGTGCAGTAAAAAGAAGACTCTGTGCAAAGTTTCAGCTCGATAGCTCCAAAACTAAGGGACTAGTTCGCGTAGAAACAGACAGACGGACAGACGGACGGACAAAGCTTAATCGACTCAGCTCGTCATGCTGATCAAGAATATATATACTTTATGTGGTCGGAGATGATTCCTTCTATGCGTTGCAAACTTCTGGGCAAAATTATAATACACTTTTCAAGTGTATAAAAATAATAATAATTTAAATATATTACAAATTTGGAAAGTCTACCATAAATTTGAATAAATGTGGGTTTTCAAGGTTTTGTTAATCTCGTACGCCTTTACGATTTTAGATATTGTATGTAAAATTTAAATTGCACGATCCAAGGGTAGCAAAATTGGAAGAAATATTTCCTCTTTTGGGAAAAATTCACAGGACAAGTATAAATAAATGTGTCATTAGATCCCAAAACAAAAGGTTGTTCTTGGAGCTGACATTTTTTTGCTTCTACACTCCTGCCCAAAATTATACGACACCCCGAAAATTTTAGTTTCGACCTTCGTAGGAGAATGGGAAAGCATAATATAACGAAATCAAGTATGCAGAATGAAAGCTTAATGAATTCTGCCTAAAAAATGATATTCTTATCTCTGATTGCATCACGCGTTTTGAAGTTGCGGTTAAAAAAGCAAAAAAGTTCGATTTTTGTCATATCTGCAAGTGTATTAAAATTATACGACACATGGCAATTTGTTGGATTTAGTTAACATTTTATTCCTAGAATGGTATATAAACACTATTTAATAAATAATAGAGCCGCCTTGAGCCTTTGCTACCTCGAAAAGTCTCTTAGGCATTGAATTCACCAAATTTGTAAGTAAATTTTGGTCTAAAAGAGGCCATTGGTCCAAAATTTCGCTTTTGAGGCTTTCGACATTCTCAAATTTGTTGTTATTGGCGTAAACACGCCTGGATAAGATACGTACAATGTTCTCAATCCGGTTTAGGTCAGGGGAGCGTGCTGGCCACTCCAAAAGATTTATATAGTGATCACTTATAAAGCGCTGGGTCTCTCTACTCTTGTGAATAGATGCATTATCTTGCGGAAAAACAAGATCTCTTTCCATATTTTTCAAAAAATGTCAGAAGACGATCCTCCAATACTTTTTTGTATTCTCCACTGTTCCTTCTGCAGCTTGTGAAAAACAGATCAAGTGTTCCAGACGCATGAAAGGCTCCCCAACCTATTGCGGATCGGCTTCCGTAATTGCGTTTGGAAAACGTAAGCGGATCCTTACGCAAATCTATCCAATGGTGCCGAAACCCATCTCGGCCGTCAAGACAAAATTTTTTTTCATCAAATAATATTATCTAAATGATAAATATTGAACAAAGCTGTTTAAACAAAATAAAGCTAAAATTTTATACCGAGGCCCAATTTCTCTCCAAGTTTTATTTCCACAAATTGAAGTGTGCTGTTTTGTGGTGCGGCTTTAAGAACGGAACCTTTTTTAAGACTCCTCTGACAATGCACACCGATGATTGCACCGTCCACCATACAGTCATCCGAACAGCACGAAGCTATCGAATTGCTAGCTTTAAGTATTATGCAACTTTTTTGCTGTCAGACTACTTGGGTTTTCTTCCAGAGCTATGCGTCACACCATATTCATCCGGATTGTTCAAAAATTTGGTGATAACACAACGTGTTCGACCGATTTTCTGCGATATTTCGTTTACATTAAAGCCAAAAACTTTGTGGGCTCTTATCCTTCTCTTTTCCTCGTCGGATAACAAACGCCCACGCGGCATTTTATTACAAATTCATTAAATTGTTAGCAGATATATAAAAAAATTATATTGAAACCAAATCTTTATCTCCAGCCGGAATATTTGAAATATGTCGTATAATTTTGATACACTTGCAGACATGACAAAAGTCAAACTTTTTTGCTTTTTTAACTGCTACTTGAAAACACGAGATGCAATCGGAGATAAGAATATCAGATTTTAAGCAGAATTCATTATGCTTTCCCATTCTCCTACGAGGGTCGAAACTAAAATTTTTATGGTGTCGTATAATTTTGGGCAGGAGTGTAGCTGTGTTTGCGGTGATAAATATATTGAAATTTAGCTGTACGTTTTAAAAATTTGCTATACGACTGAGAACCAAAATTTATAGATATTATAGATGACGCTTTGACGCAAAAAACGATTGTTCTTGGGAGCTAACATTGGATCCAAAAAAAAAAATTTGTAAGAGATGCCGTATCTAAATATGTAGTATCTTTGATCCTATTAGTATCTTTAATATTGAACGCACATATTGGCTGAATTCAAAAAACTGCTTTTTGGTTTAAGAAGCGAGGTTCTATTGTCTTTATAAATACACATCCCAGCCCTAGTGAAGGTTTCAAATTGGTTATAGACTACCTTGTCAAAATAAGGTCCAGCTAAATGGTCCAACTCTAGTTCTGGAATGGTGTGCGATTAAACACATCCTCCTTATTGGGTATATGATGACTCCCAATCTCAGCTAGCTATTATCGTTCCTAAAAGCGATATGGTTGGAGAACGAGTTGTGGGGAAACAAAACTAATCAGATACGAGTATGTGAGTAATAAAATTATAATCATTATACACCCGAAAGCTAAACCTCAAGTATCCGTTTATGCCTTTATCAATAAGCGCGGAAGCTGAGCAAGATTTCTAAATAAATTGGGAATTGAACAATATAGAAATATTTTGAAATATATAAATTGATGTGTATGTGTAATCTAAGAGTTTTAGAGTTGTTTCATCTTCTCACGCCTACTTTAACAACTTATATGACATTTGAATTGTATTACATACTGTTAAAACGGGGGTTTATTCATCATCCATTCCAGAAACATGACTCATTTTCTATACATTTTTAAGAGCTTGCCTAGCACCTAGGGTAGGTTAGGATCTCTAAAGAGAGAACCACTAATTAGACGAGGAGCCCTATGCGTATTCCAATTCGCATTACCTTCGTCAAGATTAGTCTTCATACGTTGTTTGTGTCTCAGTTTAAATTGGTTATATTAATGTTTTAATCGGAATGCACGGTGGAGTCGTGTTTTCTTTTTTGTTTGTTTAGCAAACATTCGCGTAATATCGATGGCACTTGATTTTAACTCTGCTCACCTATTAGTTTGTTTTGTTGTTGTTGTTGTTGTATTTTATTTATTTTCTTCTTCACGCTGCCGCCTCGAAATAGGCCAACACTAGAGCTGAGAGTAGTCGCAGACTAGCTGGGTGTTGAGGTGGAGAGGGAGATTGTGTGTCGCTAGGGTTTTGGTTCGGTTTCAGTCGACGTTGTCGTCTTCTTTTAACGCTTCTGTATGTTTTATAATTTAATTAGCAGCTCTCGAGCTCTAATATTTGTAGAAAAAAACACACGAATGGAAGGAAAATGATTACAAACGAGAAAAAAAGTAAAAGACGTAGACAAAAGAGCGTAGAGCGTGCGTATGTGTATGTGTCGGTGTGTGTGTCTGTCTCGTCTTTCTCCTGGTATGTGTGAGCTGGTCTTTGGCTATTTTTTTCCACTTTTTTTGGCACAAAACTTGGTGAAACTTTACACCACTCCCTGCGTGGCTCCTTTCAGAGCCATGATAACACTTTTAACTTGACCAATGCCAAATAGCGCACAAATTCGTTTTGTAAACAACACGCGCCAGCCAAAGCCTCGTTTTACAGTTGCAGACAGCTCATTGATGATGATTACGCCGCCACTGCGACTCAGAAGGGAATGGGCGTGAAACGGGAAAGGCCAGTCAAGTCGGAAATATTACCTCATCCTCGCTCTCGTATCTGGCCTAAAGCACACACTCATTCATTTGATATCAGTGTGTCCCCGAACCGAGCCCAATTTAATTTTTAGATAAAACGAAACTCTTTTTTGCGCTTTTCAGCTAATTGTCTGCGTTTGTATTTGTATTGTAATTTCTCTCGCGCAACGGAGCCGATACTGTTAATCGCTATCGATAGCAATGAGCGTTTAGGTCATCTGTGTAAGAAGAGTACCGCTATAGGTGTACTAGTTAAGCCAAGGGCACGACAGAGACAAAACTACACACAGACACACACACACACAAGCGAGCACGCAACACGAAAAAAAATAAATAACTTTTACATTTGGTAAGCTTTGCCAACTTGGCGTTCACGCATGGTGGATTTTATATACAAAACACATTTAATGGGCCACTATTTATGGTTTATTTGTTTTATTTTATGGCTTATACACTCACTTTAATTGCTTGTTAAACAATTTTCATTTTTGAACTAGGGATGGGGCAACTGACAAACGAGTGCGACAGCAGCGATTTCCGATTTTCACCTCAGCGCGTCATCGATTGCACGACTTATCGATAAATCCCATCAATCAAAATTGATTTGAATTTAACACCAAAGTCAAGCATTAGATTAAGAAGTGAAGATAGGGCATTTAATAACCATACAAGAAAACTATACCTTTTCATAATGAACAAACCGATACCGAAGATATAGACATTTTTCTAAAACTACTTTTCTTCGCAATGAAAAAACTAAATTTTTTTGATTGGATTTTTGGGCTCAGCGGACAGATTTTCATAAGCAATTGCTATCAAATGTACGAGTTCTTAAAATTTCTATTATTTTGTAAGCTAGTGTAATTATCAGAGTTGCCACCCTTATCGATACTTATCGATGCTTACTTATCGATACGCCTATGCCACTACAACCCTACACTAATTCTGCTTGTCATCAATTTTAGCCGCAAATCTCGCAAAATTTTGTGGCCCTACTCGGAAAGCATAGTACGCTGTGCATAAAACACCACAAACTCAACTTCTACGTGAACGTAAACCCCCGAGAATCAAGAACAAAATGCCTTCCCTGGAGGTCAGCGTAAACAAGGTGATAGTGCATCCTCTGGTGCTGCTGTCCGTGGTGGATCATTTCAATCGCATGGGCAAAATAGGTAATCAAAAGCGTGTGGTCGGTGTCTTGCTGGGCTGCTGGCGTTCCAAGGGTGTGCTGGATGTGTCCAACAGTTTTGCTGGTAAGCGGTAGAAATACTGAAATCTGTAAAAGATTGCTCAAGTCTCCCATTTCAGTGCCCTTTGAT
The DNA here is from genome assembly GCA_018904235.1 of Lordiphosa stackelbergi. NCBI lineage: Eukaryota > Metazoa > Arthropoda > Insecta > Diptera > Drosophilidae > Lordiphosa > Lordiphosa stackelbergi. Next base: position 12,883 of record JAEIFU010001532.1, on the reverse strand, counting down.
GAGGATGACAAAGACAAATCGGTTTGGTTCTTGGATCATGACTATCTGGAGAATATGTATGGCATGTTCAAGAAGGTCAATGCCCGAGAGCGTGTGGTGGGCTGGTATCACACGGGGCCAAAGCTGCACCAGAACGATATCGCCATCAATGAGCTGATTCGTCGCTATTGTCCCAACTCTGTGCTGGTCATCATAGATGCCAAGCCCAAAGACTTGGGTTTGCCCACTGAAGCGTACATCTCCGTTGAGGAGGTCCATGATGATGGTTCGCCCACCAGCAAGACTTTCGAGCATGTTCCCAGCGAAATTGGTGCCGAGGAGGCGGAGGAAGTGGGTGTAGAGCATTTGCTACGCGATATCAAGGACACCACCGTGGGAAGTCTCTCGCAGAAGATTACAAATCAACTGATGGGTCTCAAGGGTCTGAATGCCCAACTACGTGATATCAAGCAATATCTGCAACGTGTGGGCGATGGCAAAATGCCCATAAACTATCAGATTGTCTATCAACTGCAGGATATATTCAATCTGCTGCCCGATATCACCAACGATCAGTTCACGGGCACCATGTACGTTAAGACCAATGATCAGATGCTGGTCGTCTACCTGGCCTCCATGGTGCGCTCCATTATAGCTCTGCACAATCTGATTAACAACAAGCTGGCAAATCGCGACGCTGAGGAGGGAAAGGGCAAAGCCATTGAGGATGCCAAGGATAAAAACAAAGAGAGCAAAGATAAGGATAACAAGGACACTAAGGATAAGGATGCCAAAAAATCCGATTCCGAAAAGACCGACAAGAGCAAGGATGAGGGCGGTAAGGCGTCCAAAAAATAGGAGCGAAAGAAAAAGCGCAAGCCTCGCCGCAAACGTAAGAAGCAACCGCCCACGCAGGAATAGGAAGGAGGCAACTAGAACTACATTCACCAAATTGTTCAGCGTGACGAAGTAAATTTGCAAAGCCCCCCCCAACCCCCATTTATCATTATGATGTATATCGTCTATAGTTATATACCTCCTCACGCTTCAATCCTAATCCTTCATTTATTTCCGCGTAACATTTAAAGGCCAGATTTATGTAATTAAAATTTAACTTAATTAAAACTCGAAATTGTTTTTTAAAAGAACACGGAAGAGCCATAAATCGAGCTTCACATATCTTTCTCACGTTTTTGCTTTTAATAAATACATAAAATTTAGTTCTTAGGTCGAAAATGGATTACAGACAGAAGTTCTGTTATTGGGGCGACTGGAGAGATGGCTAAACGAAACTACCAAAGGATGATTTGAATGATTTGATTTGGCTAAACAGATGTATTAAATACTGCCTGCCCAAACCTAGCAGTAGGTCGAAATTAGTTCTACCTCTTCAAACCTGAAGAATAGCGACCAATACAAATTGATTTGTAACCATCTTGGTGAAAGCACCTTTTTAAATTTTCTAACGACACTGCCGTAGAATGACTGAATAAACGTGGTCTTTATTCTGGAAAAATGCTGGTGAAGAGCTATCCTCGGTATTATGGCTATTGTATTAAAGCAGTAGATGTCGGTATGAAGGAAATCCATAATCCATATGGTCCACTTGACTTCAATAAAATTAGAGAAGTAATGTTAATCGAACTAAAAGCTATGAAACCTTAGGTCCCGCTTAGAAACCGGTCCGCAACCCGAACTATAGAATTTTAGAGTTATGCAGCCTTTGTTAAAACAACAATATCCATTCGTACTGGCGACAGCAAATGCAGTGTGCGCGAACGAGTGTCTCTGAACTGCTCCAAATTTCAAATTTCTTGCACACAATATACAGGCCTGTTCCCGTTTTCGATTCCGATCAAATCATGCGGAATCGGAATTGTTAAATGTGCTCGCTTTCAAAAACCGACTGTGTTCTTCGATTTTTAACTTCAAACCCCTATTTACCTTCATTGGACCCTCTTGATGACAAAAAGATTCGTCCGAATTCTTTAATCGTCTCTTAGAAATCACAGCTCTTAGCAATGCCGATCAATAGAATTCGGAAACGGGAAAGGCCTCTTTGGTGAAACCATCAAACGTCCAAACTTAAAAAATAATCTTTTAAAAACTTTAAACAGAATATTTAACAAAGACAAATATCCAACTTACAGCTGTCTGTTAAACACAAACGAAGAAGTGCAGCTTACAATTACAATTGCCGTCTATCAAATCTTCATGATATTCTTAAGTCACTTTAAAGTTAAGCAAATTTCGCTATTTTGTTGACCTCTCGATCTACCACTACCATCGATCTATTCTCTCTTGTTCTCACTTATATGAAAATTTAGTAATTTTTGCCAGTTTTTAAAACTTTTGATCTTTACCATCCGTGTGTTTATCAGTTTAATGATTACTTAAATTTGAAAGGTACTTGTGGTAGTAAAAAAACACTGTCTGGGATTGGACTGATTGGCTAAGGTTTCTCTTAAACTCTTTCAAGTCAGTATCTAATAAAATATTTGGAATTTTATTTAACTTTCTTTTTCAATTTGGTTGCTCTAATCAGGCCTATAAAATAACGTTTTCATGCTCAAAATCACAAAAATGTAAAATATTTTAAGATTTCCATTGCCTTTTGAAAGTTAAGCTTTATAATAAGAAAAATTAAAGGTTTTTATGTCTTATAGCTTTTATATTTCAATTGGAAATCTCTTTCGATTTAGTTCATCGTCTGAGTGATAGGCTCGATAGGCAATCCCAAGACACATCGCTTATATCATCATTATCGATATTGTCGTTGTTGTCTTTATCGTCACAAGATGAAATTTTCTGACTCCATCAACATACCTACTCAAGCATAGAATTTATTCTTTTTCCTTTGAACCTTTTTTCCCATTGGCATGCTTATTTTTTAAAACAACCACTCTTTTTATTAAAGTGATAAATAAAGACAATATTCCGGGGCATCGAAACGCAGATACATCTTAAAAGATTTTAGCATAATTTTACTAACACTTTAAAATTTTCGTCACTGTTTTTCCCAAAACTTTCGTAATAACCACTTTCAGAGAACCAAGCTACTAGATCATCTCCATAAGGCACGCTTTTGCACTTCTCACTTGCGATACTGTATTTGGCGTCGAGGACGAATCAAACAAATCTGGTTGATTAGAATATTACAAAAGGTACGCACAATTAAATTCGACTGTTAAATTTTTTTTGTTTTTTAGGCTAGATGCATGTTTGGAAACATAAAAGCCACAAACATAAAAAAATAAAGACAGCTGCCAACACTTTTTTATTTTATAAGAATCTTCCGATTCTATCTTAAGAAAGCTATTCTCTAAAGAATGCATGACTGCCAACTGTTTCTTTTTGCAATCATTGCTTTAATCACTTGGAAACTATAACAAGCAAAAATAGACAAGCAATAAAGCTTTCATCGAATTATAACAATATTGCTGAGGTAAAAAAAAATTTCAAAATTTCCCTAATCTACATCGGAATAAATACTATATTAAATTGGTGTCAGTTTTCAAGATAAAAGACAAAAAGCAATAGAAAATGTTTAATTTATTACATTTTCGGTATATTAAGCATGAAGAAGGGTATATTATAAGCAGGTCCCAAAAAATGTTTTGTATGCCTAGTTAAAAGCCAAAATTGCTGAAGATAGTAAAGCAAAATTTCAAATCGTTTATGAGATATCGACTTAAATAAATCATTTTTAAAAAATCAAACTTAGGGTCATTACAAGAAAACCTCAGTCAACCAAACCTTTTGAATTTGGTGGGTCTTGTTGGTATCAACCATTTTTGTTGGAAAATTTTTAGACAATCTGCATTTATTTTAAAACTTTTACAAATTTAGCAATTTTTTTTTGACCGAAGCAGTTGATCTACACCTCACCCGAAAAGAAGACAATTGATTATTGATTATAATTATTAAATCATCGCGAGTATCGAAACCTATAACAAAATTTAGCAAATTTCTTCATTTTTCGGACCATTTGATCTACTCCTCTTATTTACCGGTCTATTTACTCAATTGTTTATCTGTCCATTTACCCGTCTATTTAACCGTCTTTCTGACTATCTAAACTCATATATGAATCAAGACAATCTAAACTCATTACGGTATAACATTTTGAAAATTTCGCTGTTTTTTTTGGACCGCTTATTGCCCATGGAGGTCGTTCGACCCGCCTCTGAACATCTAATAAAAAAGTTTTTTTTTCTTTACAAAATAGCTTTTACACATACGGTCACCTTCCTCAGCCAGTGGCGCCAGCTGTGAAGAGTAATATAGCCATGAAAAATAAAATTCTCAAACTTTGCTCAGATTCGGCGTTACAGCTGTAGCTCCCTTTCTTGTGTGCGAAAAATTTAAGGCACACACGCCAAGAGATTGTGAGAAGCTTGGCTTGGCTGCGTTAGAGGAGCTGTATAGCCAATTTTACATTACATTTTACATTTACAATTGCCAACTATTAATACTTCCCAATAATCTAACCTAGTAATAAATTTGAGCAAATTTCACGTTTTTGGACCATTTTATAACGCAGCGGTTTTAAATATAATTTAGGGGAGAGTGGGGGGTTGTGATCATAGTTTTGTTTATCGAACATAACTTCGCCAAAAATCAATATTTTTTCGTTCTGTATTTGTTAGGTAAAAGATGCACAAAACTTTCCTCATCACTAGTTTTAAAAAAATAAAATTTTGTTTTTTTATTTCATATTAAAAAAAAGTGATTTTTTGACATTTCGAAAATTTGTGGGGGTCTAGTTAAAATCTGTTTTTAAGCCATTATTCTTTATTAAATGAAAAAAATGAACAATTTTTCTCATATTCTGAATTAAGAAATATCAATGAAGAGTGAAAGTTGATTGACGGCATCAGGCTTGTTTTCTTTTACATACGAGCACTATTTTCTTGTGGCTGTTCTTTTGTTTGCCTTTTTTAAAGTTTTTTTTACTTCTTTGGAGAGTTTTTCCTCTGTTTTATTGCGCGTCATTGCAATATTCTCTTTGAAAGTCAAAACCGACTTTTTTCAAATTGGCTCACAACCCCCCATAAATAAAAATAACAAAAAAAAAAAAAATTGACCAAAAGATATTTCCCTCATACTTACATTAGTCATTACGAAAAAAATTTTTGTATAATATTCAAGTCAAAATGAAAAAAAAACTTTCTTTTTTGAAAAGTCAGTAATCTCATTACTAGTCGTCAGTGTAGTGATGCATCACCTGTCGTTAGCGAGAGTGCTCCCATCACTACACTGACGACTGGTGATGCAGCGTAGACCGACCCATCACTTCACTAACGACTGGTAATGCAGAGTCGCACCGACGGTACGTTTTGCGGACATTCCCATAGAAAATTCGTTAGGCAAATAACATGGCTGGTGGTTAGGCTGGTGGCTGGTAGTAACGATTCGTTAGCGGATTCGTTAGATCCAGTACCGGTACGCCGTACTACAGGGAAATGTTAGGAGAGTCGATGTCTTTGTAGCATTTACAAAGATGGCCATTCCGCAATGGAAAAAATTTATGACTCAGGATGTTGGATGTTAGAGTGCTCAGTGTGATTAGCCTATAAGAATTATTTCGTTTACAATCCAGAAAAAGTCCTAAAATTGTTCACTAAAGTTAACAAATTTAGGACCAGAAAAGATAAACGTTACTTTGGTCTTTTTGGATGTTGAATTCAAATCACTTTTCCGTTTCTCCTTAGATCAGGAATTCATCAGGAAGGGAGACTGGACAATCCAAAGAATGAAAAGCAGGTGAATAGGATATATATTTGCTGAAGAACCACTCTTGCATTGCAATTTGTTAAAGAATTTAATGGCATGGAACCCGTTAAAAGAACGATGGTTCCAGTACTACTTCGGGGTTTTTTTTTCTACTACCGAAACTTGTTATAATATAAGCCAGTGATTGCTAGAACGATTCGTAAAGCGACAATGCTTCGTCTAGGTTAAAGAAAATCGAGCCCAAATAACCTTAAACCAGAGTCCGGCACGTTCTTATCTACTGTGTATACAAGACCGCTCTGCGGCAGCGACGCCAAAATGAGCATGTGTGTTTTGCCGGCCCCTGTTTTAAACAAATAAGCTTATTTCGGTACGTACCGGAACAACCCTCTGATACCCAGTAAAACCATTCAATTTGTTTTTCTTATTCCACTGAAATTATATTTAAAACATAACTTGGTAACAAAAACAATCGTAAGTGGCTGTCTTACAACTGTTTTTACTTGGGCTACAAAAAAAATTGAAAAGAACTCAAGAATGGGGATTACATTGTACAGGGCATTTGGCATATCTTTATACGAGCTATTTTAAAAAGCATTTTTTACCAGTATTTTTAGTTTTACCTACAAATGACGCTTACAAACTAAACTGGATGTCCAAAACATAGCGAATACTTGGCAAGAATTCTAGATTATTGTGCACTAACATCGAAACAAATGAAAGTCGGGCAAAATGGCTGCTTTGCCGGACTTTCGATGTGGATTCTCTGCCTTCCTTTAAACCAACCACTCGCTGGCCAACGGAAACTTGAGCGGCTTGCAGCTGCTTAGCCTCATTGGTGGTGGGGGGGAGCAATTATTGTCCTCGCCAGCATTGGAATGATAATGATTGGAACTGCTAAGACTAGAGCTAGGATTAGTAATATCATGGCCATTCTGTGGCAGTAGATCTGCCTCCGTATAGTTAAGATTATTTGTGTGATAAGCGTAGTAACTGTTCAAGTCCAGCAATCGTTGGTGGCTGCTGCCCTCCATGGTTGCTGCTCTTGTTGTTGTGGTTGATGTTGTTGTAGTTGTTGTTGTTGGTGACAAGCTGTTGCAATTCAAATTGTAAATCTTAATATTGGTCCTTTGGGTGTGTATATTCAAATGCACAGCATTATCATGTCACACCGTGGTACCCTGTTGTCCGGGCACTACCGAACTACAATCGTCTTCGGGCTTAAAGGACTCCTGCAACCTCTGACGACAATCTCCCTTGCTGGCAAAGAAGAACTTGTAAATCATGTACAAGGGTATGCACATAATCGAGGAGCAGGTCACCGCCCAGCCCACTGGAGTGCTCCAGGGTGGATAGTAGTACTCCTCGCCCAGCATTTCCTTGTAACCCAATATGGAGAAAATGAATATGGTCTGTAAGCAAACAGGAAGAGAGTAAACTTTTGGTATGGAGGGGACCGAACTTCATGATCATCTTCCTACCAGCAGAAACACTGGACTGATGTAGGTCCAACAAATGCGCCAGAATATGCCAGGTTTGGCACCCAACATTTGCTCCACATCCGAGCTGAAGCGATCCACTCCATAGAACCAAAATACACCGGCTGCTTCCACAAAGACCACAAATAGAATGGCCAATCCTGGTCCATAGACGTTCAAGAAATTCACCAGAACAACGCCGCCCTGGGAAAAAATTCATAAATTAAAGTGGGAAATGGATGAATTCAATTCTTCAAGTTTTAAATTTCCAACCTAAGCTTAAAACTGTCATAACCCCCCTTAACGAGGCCAACAAAAATGCATTACCATCTTTTGTTTGATTAATGATGCATCCTTGAGTTGATATGGAATAGCTTGATCCATTGACCGATAGAAGTTAAGTGGCTCCAGACCAAAGTCAAATATATGGAACGCAACAAATTACAATTTCAAATGTAATCAGCCAAAGTGGCAGGAGGGAGGACACCAACAACAACACCCAATGGCCAACAACTAAAACCCATCTTAAGGCGTCAAGTGTTTGCCAATTTGGTGGTGTTGTGTGTGTGTGTGTGTGCGTCCCGTTCAGTCCAAAGGCAAACAGACAGGTGATAAAAATGCAGGAAAGAATATACGTCTTGAGTATGTGGAGATGAACTGAAGGAACGATAAAAAGCACTTAACATGGCAATCCATCGTTGGCATATTTAAACACCGGACAATGGGCCAGACGGGGCATGGCCACAGGGAGAAGGATAAGAGATTTAATGAGCCTTGATACCCGTCCACATGCATATGTATAATACATCCTCCTTCCCCGCATTTCACTTAACTGTTAATTAAACGCATCAGGAGATAACAACTTACATAGGTCATTGTGGGTAGAGCGCACAAAAAGATGAAGGCCAATAGCAATAGGACAAATAGTTCCCTCCGCCGGCCAATCGCACGTGGATACTCGTCACACAGAGCCGTTATCATGGCCTCCAGGCCACCAAAAGTGCTATCCAATCCAAGGGTGATGAGCATCAAAAAGAATATAATGCTCCAAAACACAGAACCACTCATCGTGGCTATTGCCTCGGGATAGACAATAAAAACCAGGCCAGGCCCCTCCAGACCCACTTTATCAATTGAGGTCTTTTGTACATAGGCCATGTATCTAAAAAGATTGGAAAAACAGAAATTAGTAAATTATTCTTAAAGATTGGCTCTTTTTTTTAGAAAAGTTTAAATTTCGAAATTTTGTGATTTGAAACCTGTTATGCTCCAGATTTAGTCTCCAAATCGCTTAAATTTTGCGGAAGTGGAATTGAGAACTATGCTGTATATCTTTTTTGGTATTATATGTGATGGAGTAAATTAGATTTTTAATATATGTGTGACATTTTAGACTGTTTCAAACAATTCTTCTTTCAAATTATCCTCAATCAAGCCAAAATTTACCTAAGAAAACAGCTCGATTCGGTTATGTTCACTTCATCGCACAAAAAACAAAAAAATGTTCTACTTTTTATATCCCGCCGGACCTGTCAACCGACCGACTAGATCAGATTCCTGTGAAGTCAAAGGCCTTCGTCGATAAGTCAACTACGATTCAAGATTTGGAAGCCAACATTTCTTGAGTAACTGGAAAAGTGCATAGTCGCGGTCAACATTAGAATGAAACTATCTTTCAAAAGTAAATGTCGAAAATAGTAATTTTAACCCTTAATAAAGATTCTACTATCCAATTCCGATTTTTGGAGAAGATATATTAAAATTGTCTGGATGTTTGTAACGCATAGAAGAAAGCATCTCCGAACATATACAGTGTCCCGTTCGAACCGTTATCGAGGAGGGTTGTGATATCTAAGAAACGATTAAAGATTTCGGTCGAATCTATTGCTTTACAGAGGTTCGAATTAAGGTAATTGAGATTTTGAAGTTAAAAGACGAATAACACAGTCGGATTTTGGAAGCGAGACATTTAACAATTCCGCCGCTGAGAAAGGCCGAAAGTATTTATATTCTTGATCAGCATGATGAGCTGAGTTGATATAGCAATTTCCGTCTGTCCGTCTGTTTCTATGCCATCTCCTCCGTCAGTTTGACCAAACTTTGCACGAAGTCTTTTGGTACAAATACGCTACACATTTTTCGGAACTGGCCGGATCGGATGACTATAGCATATAGCTGTCACAGGAACGATCGGTCGAAAAACTAGTCTAGAAAAACGTCTCAAAACCTCGTATTTATAAGTTTTCTTTGCTTTCACATAATTCCACCAAGTTTATGAAAATCGGACAACTATGTGTCGATTTATTCGGTTGGGTACAAGTTTCGCTTTACATTGTAGGGTTCGCTTTGGTTTGGCTTTGCCATCGCCCTTAAAGCAATTCGTTTCTTAGTTGTTTTAGAATTTGTGTTCTTAATGTGTTATAATTTTATTTAAAAATTCCTCTCCCTTAAAACTTTTTCTCCTAGTGGGGGTACCCTCTCATCATTAAAATGTTCGGCTTTTACCCTTTTTTTTCCCTTTCTTCCTTCCTCCCTTTTTCTTCTTTCTTTTTTCTTTCTCCCTCTTTAGGCTGTTCGTGACCTGTTTTAACCGCCCCCCGTGTACTTATCGCTGTGTGCTTTTTTCGTTACGGGGTGTCCTTCCGGCCCGCGCAGCGCCCGTTGGTGCGGCGTTATCGGTCCGGCCTTCTCTACCTCCCCTCCTCTTCTCTCTCTCTTCCCCCCCCCCCCCCCTTTTCTGGTGTTTGCTCCCCCGTCCCCTTTCCCCTGCTCTTGGGTTTCGTTCTCCCCTCCGCCCTTCTCCCTCCCTCCTCCCCGCGCCCTCCTTCCTTTTTCGGTCCCCCTTGTGTGTGGGTTGTAAAATCTTTTTACTTTTTCTCTTGGACAACTATGTATATAGTGTAGCTGTTATACAAAATATAGGTTTAAAACAAAGTCTTAGTAGAAAAAACTTTTTTGTTTTCAATGCTATCGCTCCCAAGCTTCTTATTGATCAATATTATATTTCACACAATTCTGTCAAGTGTGATCCAAATCGGATGACTATAGCAATATATAGCTGCCATACAGCTGTCCTTTGTGGTGTGTGTGCGTTTTAATTTAGGATATATGAACAAGACATAAGTACATAGGGAGAAATTAGTCAGCTGTTCGCTCTCACTTACGCTATCTGAGTGCATTTGGGAATATGCCCGTCTCGCTCTAGCCACTGTGATTTCCTGTACGGACAATAAGAATCTCAATGCGGACTATAAGTATCTCAATGCGGACTATCACTTATCACCACTCACAATTGAGAGGCAGTGTACATTTTATCTCTAGTAACATTGCTCCATGATTTATTGACCTGGAGCCTGATAAGACGTCTGATGATCCAATCTTGAATATGATATTATCAAGCCTTTAAACTTCTGTATATGATTAAAATGTTTAAAGACCGAACTCTCATCTTCTACATAGAGCTGTATGTCACATAGAGCTTATCTGACACATATGTGCTATCTGGAAGAATAGAAATCGGCACTAAGTTTGTTTCAATATACGTACATCTTTTCTCCAATAGCGAAGAACAAAATTATTCCTGAACACTATTTCGAACTCGAACCTAGGTTCAGCGACCTTCTGAAACCGCTCCGTGAACCCGAACCCAAAAATTTTCTCGGGTTCGAACCCCGGAGTGAACCTCTGCCGATTTTTAGGAGGTTTGCAGCCCTGATATAATATTCGGTCTAGCCGAAGTTAGCTATTCTCTATTTTTTTAAGAATATCAAATTTTTGTCGGTAGTTTGTTTATATAATAAAATAATTTATAATTTTTTTGCAAATTGTTGAATTTGTTTTATTTCTAGTTTTCTATTAAAGGCCTATACTCAGATGAGATAAATTTTTAGTTTGGTACGATACTTCACATGAATAGAAACAAATTTTTACAGCTTTGAAATCTGAATACGTTTGAAAAGGCATCTTATTTGTATGAAGCACTGTGCCGAACTAAAAATTTATCTCATCTGAGTATAGGCCTTAAACCTTTATGATTTTATATTTTATTTTACGAAGATTTTTCTTAATTTCTTTTACGTATTAAAATTTGTTTTATTTAATTTTAAGTAAGGCTGCAATCCGGTCGTAAGCCGAACACCGACGAAACGGTTCGGGTATTTTGGGTCCGTGGAACTGGATCATGAACCGAACCTTCTAAGTTTGTAACTTGTAGGACCCGAAGCCGAACCGGACCCCATATATAAATATAAAAAGTGTCGGAAGTCGGAAAATCTTAGTGAAAAATATTTTTTGCATTTGATGGTAGCGTGCTCAAAACTTGAATTAAACATTCGGATTCTGAATTTTGATAAATTTGTACTTTGGCCATCACTGGTTTAACTATTTTACTCTATGCAATTTTTTGTTAAATTTTATTATAAAAGCCCATTTGATTCTCCGTTGAACGGTTGTTGTCCCAATGAATTTGGATACCGTTTGTCGAAGTTATGCGCGTTTTTATGAGTACACATCGACAATCTAGTATTTTTTTTGTATGTCAACATATTTATGTTTGCGTTAACATAAGGGCTCCTAAAAATGTAAACTCAGTTTTGATTGGCGCCAGATTCTTATAATTTTAAATACATAAAATTCAAATATATATAAACTTTCATGTTTCACAATTTTTGGGCAAATATTAACGGTCGCCGAATACTGTTATCTAGCATAAAGATAAAGTGAGCTATAGTAATAATGTAAGTGGCTATTATTTTTTGCTAATGAGCTGAAATTCGCTTTTAAAAAGGAGCAGTGCTCAGCAAGAACCGTGCAAAGGCAGGCACGGTTAAGGCTTTCAAAAGCTGATTGCTCTCATGGCGCAAGCCTTGGCCATCGGCGTGAATAGCGAAATGTGTCCCGGCCCTGTGGGCCAGTAGTGGGAATATCTGGTCAAATGCAGATTTTGATTTATTTGGGTTCAAGAAAATAAAACCGTTTAATACCTAAGAAATGACTTTTCAAGCTCAAATAGCATAACCATGATTGTAATAATACAGAACCGCGATAAAATACCATGGATGACCAATGATGAAGAATATAAAAACCACTATAGCAGGATGGACGAAACCATTAAATACCAAACAAGAACCAAAGAGGACCACGCCAAGTTAAAATGAGAAGAAAGTGACATCATCTTGCACCAAAGCTGTAATGCATAGCCCACTTGGGCATCGACCCGTTATTCTGTCTAAAAATCAATGCGCAATGAAATACTCGGTGGACACAGCGCATTTTAAATTGCCTCCAAATTCATTGGGACAACAACCGTTCAACGAAGAATCAAATGGGCTTTTATAATAAAATTTAACAAAAAATTGCATAGAGTAAAATAGTTAAACCAGTGATGGCCAAAGTACAAATTTCTCAAAAAAAGTTGAAAATGCCAGATCTGTAAAACCATTGATTAAATTGTTTTAGTTTCCTCTCGTCGCTATCGAAATTGATAAAGTTATGAACAATCGGACGGTTCATTCGCGAGTTATATCTATTGATTTGAAGTAAAATAGCAAAAAGCGGTTTTTGGGCCATAACTTCAGATTTTGCGGGTGTTAGGAAAAAACCAAGTATGAGGAAATGCTATACTCGACCTGTTCTACAGCGTGTGCTAGGTCATTTCGAAAGTATTTTTTCGCTGTAACACTGTGTTATTA